>JASCQY010116569.1:0-15664 GCA_030264315.1 Sardinella tawilis
ACACACACACACACACACACACACACACACACACACACACACACACACACACACACACACACACACACAGATAAACTACATCCACATGTGCTCAAGATTTATACATATGAATATTTTTTTTCTCTTTAAGTGGAGTGTGTGTGTCTGTGTGTGTTAATGTGTGTTTATGTCTGTGATTTTGACAATATCAACAGACCTGAACTCGGGCTTGTGATAGGATGTGTATACATATGTGTAGAACTGGCAGTGAGGATCAGTTGTGCACTCTGCCTCACAGGACTCTGGGTCGTCCACATACACATAGCGCAGGTCAAAGCCAGGGAAATCGGTGTCCTCATAGCGAACTGACATCCACTCTACAAGAGTAAATCATACACAAATACCTCTTGAGACAACAAATGCGACACATGACCATATCTAAACATTAGAATTATAAACAAAATAAAATAGATAATAGAAGTAGATGAACTACTTGAAAATAGAGTAGAAAGACAAAAGAGTGTCAATAGGCTCACAAGATGAAACAATGAGAAAGAAAGACTGTAAAGATTCCCAAGACTAATGAAGAATATAGAAAAAAAGTAAAATAAAAAACACAATAATAATTAAAAAAAATGAATGAATGAAAAATAAAAAGTGACCCAAATTAGTTTTTTTTTTGCCCTTTGTCTTTATTTCGATATTATCAAATTAGTGAACTGTCCAGGCATTATGCAACTAAAAGTAGGCTATCATAAATTATGTAAATACAAGGCACAAAAATACATCAGGCCAAGTCCATTTAAGTTTAACAATTCTAGTGACCAGTGCGACATATAAGGCTTAACCTATAGACAAATCGGCGAAATGCAGACGTAAACCGTGCTACCATTGTTTTAGTCCAGCAGAAGTTAGTGGATTTCGGGCATAAGTGTGAAGTATGGTAATGCATTTTTTTTTGCAGATATTGATAGTTTAGGGGATGCTGATTCATATTCTGATGGGTGCCGCTTTGGCACCCTTGAGCGTTTAAAAAAAAATACATCATAAACCACGCCCCTTTATTATAGGCAATTTATAATATGCAATTTTAAAAACAACCATGTCATGTTTGGTGTCACCAAGGGACACCCAGGAGCAACAGGGGCAAGATAAAAATCCCTTGCCCAAGAAAGAAACCATGGGCAGATCCTTGGCTCAAGGGGCCAACCCAACTGTCTGGGGTCGTGCTCTTAGAGGGAGCATAGGTGTGTGTGTGTGAGAGGGGCGGCTGATTCCTAAGGGTGGGCATAGGTGATGTCTGGGGTGGAGTGGTGGTAAGACAGTGAAAAAAGAAGGGGGGTGTGGTGAGGGAAGGGGTGGAATGATGTTTACTGTGTGTGGGGGGGGGGGGGGGTGGCCAATGTGCTGTGTACTGTATGTGCGGCAGCGGCTTGCTGATGATGCAGTGGGTTGGTGGGCTGTAGGTTGTCTGTATATGGGAGAGGGGCTCTCTATGATGCAGTGAGGTAGGGAAGTTAGGAGGTGGTGGAGAGAAGGACCTTGCTGATGATGCAGTAATGAGCTAACTGTGTAGTGTAGAGTGGGCAGCAGTGAGCCGTGTGTATGAGGGCATGAGGAGTTGCTCGTGGTGGCAGTGGAGGTGGAGGCCATGTGCTGGGTACTGTATACTGTATATGGAGTGGAGAAGTAAGTAAGGGACGAACAAGCAGTTTTAGAAAAAAATAACATCCTACTCACCCCTAGAGGGTTCACAGAAGAGAGAGGGCATTCCAGATTGCAGCTTTTCTTTTGTCCTTTGCGGTTTCTCTTGCTTTGAGTTCTTCAGGAAGCAAATCATCCTGTTCCTGTCATGGAGATCACATTTTGAACTGTGCCCATTTTGAACTATGGCGAAGAAATGAGCAGTGCACTACTGCTGATGCCGAGCTTACTTGTCGTAAGTGAAGTAGGTGCATTTGGGATGGGCAGAGCAGAGATAAAGGCAGTGCTCAGCAGACACTGCAGCCGTCTGTTCAAAATCATGACCAGGGAAATCTGTATCTGTGAGGATCATCTGATCCGTACACTTTTCCTCTGCCGGAAGATGGAGATGATTCCATGAGGTTCATATATGTGGGAAAATGAGATGGGGAGGCTATACGGTACTCGGGTACTGATACTAAGAGGAACTAAAATTTGAGCAGGAATATGTGTGAATCTTAATGTGATAAACATGACACACATGATTTAGCAAATATTCGTGAACGCATGCAGTTATGTCTGTGCTTACTTTGGCAGTCTGACTTACTGTTGTTATTGAACTTTTGGGAGAAGCCTGACACAACTCCACTCAAGGGCTTCACCACGGGGGGTTTGGAAATTGCCCATTTGTACTTCAAGTAGCATTTGTATCTGAGGACATAGGAGGCAGATATGAACTCTGATGAAAAAACTCATGGGAACAATTAGACATGTGAGAAACAAATATGTCTACAACAGCCAGAGGCAGCTCCTGAAAATCTTCTCAGGCGAGTCAGTTATTCCAATAATGCCTTAGGTGAACTATTCAACTTGTACATTTATCCACCCCTGGAATTGGCTTTGAGTCACAAAAACCCTGTTATGTTAGGGGTTGCCAGATGCTCTGAACTTTACATGGAACATTAAGCCTTTGGCACAACTCTGGCTGAGTTGGATGCATTACCAGCTCTCATCTACATACTGTAGCTCTCCCCCACATACACTTTCATCTTGGGTTGCCAGAAGTTGAGAAATCGTGTTTTGGCAGAGGCGGTGCATACTGCATGACAGTCACCCAAACTGGATGATGCAAACGACCAAAGATGGCTCCCAAATTCAATAAGATGGTGGACAGATGGATGAATTCATGACGATGGTCTGGTTTGGTAATATTTGCAGATAAATTCACGCATTGAACAAGCATGTGAACATGACCTAGCCTGGCTTTCAGGACAATAGTTTATACAAGCCTAGTCTGGCCAATCTCATGCACTAACCGCCTTCTGAGAGGTGAAATTTATTTTACTTGGTAAGCCCGTCTCCTTCACCCTGGAGTGCAAGCTAATTTCTCATTGGTGCCTGAAATTCTGGGACAGGAAATGCAATAAATAGGGCTACTTGGCCATACTAACCTGAATGTGAAATTTTGTGCAGTGTCACAGGAAGTATGGGCAAGCCCAGGTTAAACATGGCCCATATCAATAATTCAGTAGGCTGTGGCAAACAATTCATTCCCCATCTCCAGGCGGAGTAACCAGCCTCCAAGCCTCCATGTTTTAGTTATTTGCAGATTGATAGAACTGATAAATGGAAATGAATTCTTGATTTTCTCAAAGGAATTGGTGACATACTTATACTGTGGCATGGGGTAGTGCTCATTCAACCAGGTGAAGAACTGACAGTGTGGGTCTGATGTACAGGCTCTCTGGCACCCCTTATAGCTGGCAGTGAACAGGCTGTTAAAGTCGACTCCGGGGAAGTCCACATCCTCATAGACAGATGACAAGCACACGCCTTGGGAGGCTGGAGTGGGGGTGGGGAGAAGAGAATAGGGAGATGAAAAGTCTTTTGAGTTTTTATGGATGTAATGTTGTGTATGTACAGTACATTATATAGGCCTATGTAGGGGAGAGCGGGGACGGATGAAACAGTTTTTACTTAAGCATAATTTACAAAGTGGTTGCAAGACTGATAATAGCCTATTCTGTCATTAGCCTAGCAACCTACCAGTGACTTGCGAGTAGATGGATAATCCCACCGCAACCGATCAATGTTTTCAACCAACTCGCCCGAAACTCGGACCACAAAAAGTATTATGAAAACATTGTACCCAACCCGCTTCCTGACCTGCATTTTTTCCAAAGTAGTCTTCTCTTGATTAACTTCGTAATGTTATAGGTCAACGAAGGAAACCGGGCTTTTTGTTCCGACATATCAAATCTGTAAATTGCGTCGCATGAAGTTCTGCTAATGTCTCCCACACTTTGCATTTATTGGTTGTGTGTTTTTGGAGCTTTCTCCTACAGTGCGAATTACTGTAGGCCTACCCCTCCATAATAAAGGAGTGCCCTCATAATAGGCTACTTTATTTCTTTACAATCAAAGATAAGACGACGGTCGGGCAGAAGTCACGCTGCAGGTAAATGCGTGCAGCCTCATCATCACCATCTCTCCCACTGAAACTTGTACGCAACAGAATATTTGATCTAATAGGCTGTTTGTACAAGAAACATGAACTAAAATTGAGGGCAGGTTTGTAATGGAGTGTCGGGGTGGCTCACATCAGAGACGTATAACCTACTAGGCAACCTCCCTCGACAGAAATCCACATCAGGTAGGCCTATAGCCTACAGTAAATAATACTATAGGCTCAACCAAATGTGATCAGACAAAATGAATAAACCACAAGCTCGAGAATGAACGAGCTGTGCTAAAGAGGTTAAAAATGGTACAGCCCACAATAGGGGTCTTTTGTAATAATAAGAATACTCTTTCATTTTAAACATGGAAACTAAAATCATATTAGCATTTTATTTTTCAGATTGGCTAGTTTAATAGTAAACTTATCTGCCCCCCCTCCCCCCTCAAAACTTATGTTTTTTAATATCTTTGGGTAGCCAACTAGATCTTCATTATGTAGTACCCCCCTGTTCTCAGTGTAATTCGAACTACAGACCCAGTCTTCACCCCTCTCTTTATTTCAGATGACCCGACCGACTGTGAATATCATTAAAAATATTTTTTGGTGACCTCTAACCGCGGACATCCGCTCATTTTGGATCAACCCGCGCAACACTGGTCCAGAGATCTCGTGAGAGCACAAATTGAATTGTGCCTGCAGATACTCTGGCCAGGAGCAATAATGCGCATTATGTTTACCCCAACAATTTGAGGTAACCAATCAGAGCGGTGCTTCTGACATAGGCGGACCAAAGACGAGCTACTGTAAAATGATGACGACAGTGCTGGCTTGAATCGTTCCATCTTGTGATTGATCGTAGTGTTATCTATGGTAATTGCGTGCAGTGAGAGGTAGGCCATTTACATTATTTGTGTCCAGACCTAGCCTGGGAATACCCATGCTGCCTGGCGCGCTCGTTCCGAACTGCGCGGCAGCCTGGAGACCATGGTCAAAATTTTCGCATGAATTTGGGAACCAATCACACAATGGGGAGTGATGGCAAGACGATGCGCAAACTTTTGGACAAACAAAACCTGAAATCCTGTACGAGAAAATGTATAGGTGGTCCCCAGACTAAATCTCACTTGAGATTTAGGCTGGTGTTAGCCAGGCTAGTTCAGACCCATAATCTGAAAAATTATCAGGATTTGGATTTCCAGGCTAGTGTTGCACCTTAACTCCCCTTAAAATCGCTATATGGTTATTGTTTACTTAAAGGGGAATGACAGCACATCCTAACCTTCATTCCAGTGGAAGCAGAATAGTGTAGCAATGTGGGCAAGTAGTTTACGTAGCTTTTCCATTACAGGCTTGCCCCCATTTCTACGCTGTTGCTGCCTCACTAAAACCGCCATAATTCCGTTCATCGGTTGCATCGCTTCGGTTTATTTTTTGGCAGCTGATAGCACTCGACCACCGCTACCAACGGAATGTAGGTTGGGATGTGCTGGCGTTCTCCTTTAACATTTAAGAAGAGATGTGGCAAATCCAGAATACGTTTTACATAAATCCAATGTGAATCAATCAATAGCCCTGTTGTTTGAGTAGGAAAAAGAACAAGAATATTATAATTCAACATACACCAAGTAGCAAATCGACAGCTAACACCGACTGAATGGAGCACAGAGACTCACTTTCAATCTCATTTTGCAATGCCCCATTCAGTTACCATTAGTTATTCGTATTTTCAATTTACTGGTTCCTTTGGTTTGGGGACCCCAAACGACAGGAGATTCACACTGAAGGAGAAATGCCTTCTGACACATACATACGCCAGGGGTTTTAGTCAGCTTGAATTTGGAATATGGCTGAATCAGTGCTTTACATGACTCTCACACAATCTTAATATTGAGAATATTCTGATTAGGAAAGGAATATCCCATGCATTTCACAGGCAGTGACACACTCTTTCATTCTTTGTGCAGAGGAAGCATACTGAACACACCTGATGTTTCGTTGCAGTTTTTAAGGGAGTAGCCTGATGTCACCCCCTCCAGGTGAACTACTCGAGATGGAGACCCCGACTTTGTGTGCTTCAGGTAGCAGTAGAACTTCCTTAAGCAGATGGGGACAGAAAACAGATGCATCCTACAACAGCACACTACAGTACATGCATCATGAAAAAGAAACTACTTGACAGGGAATGTCTTTCTACAGTATGTACAGCACTTCATGAAAGCAGAACTGTTCTTTTTTTACAAAAATACCTTTTTTGAAATCTGAAACATAACTTGCTAGTAGTGGTGTGTGTGTGTGTTTGCTGGTTATAGTATGGTCAGTCAGGCTTGAGGCTGAGGCACCTGCTGTCCAGGGTCCAGTCAGGCCTCAAGAAGGTGAAGAACTGGCAGGAATGATGCTGACTGCAGGCCTGCTGACAGTGGTGCACGTCAGGGGAGAAGATCTGCAGCACGTCATTCCCAGGGAAGTCCACATTCTCTTTTAGCTCCCGCACACACTCTACACACACAAATGTGCTTAGTCAGATCATTTACATGTATTATATCACTCCCACGGAAGTCCACATTCTCTCTTTGCTCCCGCACACATTCTACACACACATATCTGATTCATACTCTTCCATTTAATAATCAAACGATAGTGTACATCAGACAGAGAACAGTAAGAGAGAAATAAAACTTAGTGTGAGATCATAGGTTGAGGTTGTGTGAGATCTGTGTTTCATGGTCAAATGGTCTCACTTTCCAACTCACTCGCACGTCAGTGATTGTGCACATCATCTATATGCATGCTGCCCCTGTAACAGAATTGACCCATCCATTGCGCTGTAACATCATTTTTTCTGAAGAAATCTGCCGGGTGTTGCAACATGAAAACAGCGCTTGCTTCTTCCATTTTTTGCCATATGCCACATATGCTATTTTTGCTATTTGGGAAATAGCATACAGTATATGGTGAGACAGTGGCAAGCCACCAGTGGACCACCCAAGAACCCATGAGGGAAAACAAACCAAGATTTCCAAGATTTTGCTATCTGAGATGAATGCCAACACAATTTTCAATTCAATTCAATACAGAGCCATTTACAATAGAATCGTCTCGACAAAGAGCCATTAACAAGGAGCACCCACCCAAGAGCAACAGAGAACTGCAATGGACAACTCGTTTCAACTATGGCATGTTTCAAACTGTGTTTTGTAGGTGCTTAAGTTAGCTCACTAATTTATGAATGGACTTCAGACTAATTTCTGAATGGACTAGAAAAAGATCCTGCACATCTAGAAGAATAGATCATACTGTACATACTAGGATCAAAAGGAACCCACCTTCACTCAAGCAGTTTCTCAGGAGAGACAGCAGCCACACATTCAGCACAAACAGCCTCATTGCTGCCAATCTACACAGTGACTTTTGCCTGAGCAAAAGGTGAGTTCAGAGAGTAGCGGTCATTGACCATGTCAATACAAACATACAGAGTTCAGTGTCCTTTCGGTACACTGCCACGCGACTTGACAGACCCTATGGAATGGAATAAACACAGCACGCCCACCAATGTAGGCTACAGCTGTTTTAGTCTGTTCATTTCATTTACAAAAAATGAGAACAGTATGTAAGTTTGTGGCCAGAACTGGTACTGCAATGACATGCAAAATATTGCAGAACATACCTTCCTCTCAGACATGAGGTTGCCAGCTATATTGCCAAAATAAGATAGGTGGAGGGTGGCGCAACAGGCCAAAAACAGATATTATACACATAATAACAACATCAACATAGGTTGAGGGCTGCAAATTCACTTTTGTAATGGCAATATTCAGGCTGGATTACTGTTGTCAGTGATAAAAGTATTTGAAATGATCAGAATTCTTTAATTTCTGGTGAAATATCAGGGCCATTTTATGATTAATTTGCATGTAGTTCTTACATACTGTTCCTTTAAGTAATAACTAAAATTAACTAAAAATAAATCACTTCAATAGCTTACTTCAAGTGTCAAAAATGGTAAAACGGAGACTATTGTCCATAGTCAACTAATGTAGGCTAGTTCTGAATGTACTCGCATGTACTACAGCTCCTGAAGTGAACTATGTTGCCACTCCAATGGTGACATGTTGACATGGCAGGGAAGATATTTTTATGTTGATATGAACTTTTATGAGGTAATGTGTGTGTGTGTGTGTGTGTGTGTGTGTGTGTGTGTGTGTGTGTGTGTGTGTGTGTGTGTGTATGTATTCAGACCTTGTGCAGCCTTAACAGCCTTTACAACCTTTACTGGTTCAGGAATACTGCAGTTCCTCAGAGCAAATCCAGACACCCCCGCAGTCAAAGCCACCACTTTAGGAGGCACAGGCAGGGTGATGACCTGCTTTAAGAAACACCTCTTTCTATAGGGCGGGAGGACACACACACACACATAAACACACACACACACACACATGCACACACATAAACACACAAACAGAATAATGGAAAACTTTTTTTCTTCATTTAACGTTGAGAGTAGAGTGTTTAAGTGTTTTTGATAATTTCTATCTAGTAGAAAATTCCTCCATGCATAGAAATTCTAGCTTTCTATTACTGATACAAACCGGAAGTCAACGTCATGGAAGGATGTGTACACATAGGTGTAGAACTGGCAGTGAGGATCAGTTGTGCACTCTGCCTCACAGGACTCTGGGTCGTCCACATACACATAGCGCAGGTCAAAGCCAGGGAAATCGGTGTCCTCATAGCGAACTGACATCCACTCTACAAGAGTCCATTCAAAACAAAAAACTCTTGATATTGTACAAGATACATTTTTACATACACCATACATTTGTATGACCAATACACTGTATAAACCTGTACAAAAATCCACATATTAAAAAAGTCTCAATCTGATATGAAAATAGAATAAATTAGAAGCAGTAGTGAAAACATGCAAAATATACCAAAGTTCAATAATAATTCACAAATGTAATCAAGAAAGGATTGAGCAGGGAAGCAAAACTAAGAAAGAATGGCAGTGGTAGTGTGAAAGCACATGGTGCTCTCTCAGCATTAGTCTGCCCTCAGCTGTGCAGTGAGCCACTCTGGGAGACTGGGCTGTGGGTTTGACACAAAGGTTTAACTACCAGAGGTATTGTACCTCCACTAAATATTGTATATCGCTACAGTTCTATGTCAGTGGAACTCTCCTTAGCCTCTATTGTTCTGTGTCAGGGAACTCTCCTAAGCCTGTACAGTTCTATGTCAGGGAACTCTCCTAAGCCTCCACAGTTCTATGTCAGAGAACTCTCCTAAGCCTCTAAAGTTCAATGTCAGGGAACTCTCCAATGTCTCTGGTTTCCATAACTAATTTCTTAGAATCCAAGCAGCAAATAGGCTGAAGGTTGAACCATAGAATTAGTTAGTAAGTTGTCAAGAAGTATCTTCGAACCTGGGAGAAAAAGTATGTCTGTTGAGAGCAGGTGGACTCTTTAAAGAAAGTAAAGTGAAAAAGTGATCCACAAGGCACAACATCAGTTTCAATCAGCACCCGCAAACTTTAAAAGTAGGGTATGGGATTTTATTTTTTGGCTATTTTTGCTAAATGACTTGACACTCACATTCACTGAGTTGGAAGCAATGATATGAAAATTAAACATGTGGAACTGACAGCGCTTGAAAAAGTATACCATCATTTGAGAGACCAGAATTCCCCTTTGGACAGTTGTATGTCAATCACATGGTTGTACTCAATCCGTCACCCCTGGAAGAATTTTCATTCTCTGATGGGAGACGTTGGAGGAAAGGGACAGGACCATGGGTGGGACCATTTTCAAAGTCTGCCGGTGTTTTGAGAATTCCATACTCTACCTTTAAGCAAGACCCAAGAAACAATACGTTCTATACTCCTTCTTATAGCCGCTAAGGAGCAGTAGATTGAGTGGCATTTTTGTTGGACTTGTCGCCATTAGGTTTGAGATTTTGTGATAGCAAATCAAGCAGACCTAAACTATGTGGTGAGTTTCTCCATGGGTTAAACGGTGTGCAGCAGAGGAATAGCATCCTACTCACCCCTGGAGGGCTCACAGAAGGAAGATGTCATTCCAGAATGCACTCCTCTTCTCCTCTGCTGCGGCTTCTCTTCCGTTGAACTCTTCAGAAGGCAATTCATCTTGTCCCTGTCATGGAGATCACATTTTACAGTACATTCTGCCTAGTTTGAACTATTGTGAAAGAGATGACATTACTGATGATGCCAAGCTTACATGACATAAGTGAAGTAGGTGCATTTGGGATGGGCAGAGCAAAGATAATAGCAGTGATCAGCAGACACTGCAGGAGTCTCTTCAAAATCATGACCAGGAAAATCTGTATCCGTGAGGATGTGATGCTTACACTTTTCCTCTGCCGGAAGATGGAGATAATTCCATGAGGTTCATATGTGTGGGAAAATATCATGGGGGGGGGGGGGGTTGTAGTGCAAACATTTGAGGCTGAGAATAAACATCAAAAACTATGAAAATGCAAATGTATGTATGCGCTTACTTAGGTCACATGGCTGATTGCTGATGAGGAGGAACTTTTGGGAGAAGCCTGATGCAACTCCAGTCAAGTACTTCACCACTGGGGGTGTTGAAACTGACCTGCTGTACTTCAAGTGGCATTTGTATCTAAGAGTAAAGCAGAAACATTCATTCATTCATTCATTCATTCATTCATTCATTCATTCATTCATTCATTTCCATAAAGAAAACCCTCCACGCAAACAGGCAGTGCATCACCAGCTATCATTTTTGTTTCAGTGTGATTCCGTGTGAAATCAGTTTCAGACCTCATCGTCATAAAATTTCACAAAACTTGGCATGCAGATTTAGTCATATGAGAAACCCACAGAACTGAATTTGCACATTTCTTGCATCAATATTAAGGGAGAATCAGACTAAGGAAGCTTGGGATAGTAATTGGGATGGGCACTATACCTTTGACCTATTATATCTCCTTTAGTGTAAACCTCACAGAAATGATTTTCATGTCATTTGAAAATTTGTATTTGTAACATACAATACCCAAAATGAAAGACAGTCGAGTAATCAGAGACTAAATTATTAAAAATTGAATAGCAAACAACTTTTTTAGTTAAAAAAGCTAGCCTGTAAGGTCATTAACTGCAATGGCTCAAAAACAAATTCCAAATTTTCTTCACTGCAAAATTTGATTTTAATATAACATCTTAATATAACATTGTACAGTACGTCGCTTTGGATAAAAATGCAATATTACAAACATAAATATAAACAACATAAACAGAACTGTTCAGTGAATTGTCTACTGACAGGCACCATTAAAAATGCTGCCATTTTACAACAGATATAGGAGGGAGGTCATGAATTCTTGATTCAAAGGAAGGTGACATACCTATACTGTGGCATGGGGAAGTGCTCATTCAACCAGGTGAAGAACTGACAGTTTGGGTCTGATGTACAGGCTCTCTGGCACCCCTCATAGTCAACAGTGAACAGGCTGCTGTAGTCGGCTCCGGTGAAGTCCACATCCTCATAGACAGATGACAGGCACACACCTGGGAGTTGAGTGGAGTGCGGTGGGGTAGGGGTTTTGAGGGGTTGTTTGAGGGGTTGTTACACATTACAAAATAATGACACTCTAGACACACCAGTTCGATTCTGTCTAACTCTGTAGTACATAGAGACTGAACACACCAGGTGTGTCTTTGCAGTTTTTAAGGGAGTAGCCTGATGTCGCCCCCTCCAGGTTGGTTATTTGAGATGGAGACCCTGACCGTGTGTGCTTCAGGTAGCAGTAGAACTGCCTTAAGTAGATGGGGACAGAAAACAAGGTAACACTTTACTTGAAGTTTTTGATATAAGAATGACATGAGCCTGTCATAAACGTGTCATGAACATGAATAACACTTTTTTTAATGTTCATGACTTTTGTCATTAAGTGTCACTCTTGTTTAACTCAAGGTTAATTTTGAATTTGTTCAAAACAATCTCTTACCTCTTAACCGTGTGTGGCATTTGTAGGCCCAAGAGACACTGTCGGTTTGTTTAGAACAAAAATGCCCCCTATATTTTTGCCCCTATTTTTGTCTAATTCCCGGATTTAAGAAACACGAATGAAACATTACTGAAACATGAATGAAACATTTGCTGTTATATTAATAATTAAGGCATTTCAATCAACTCAAACTGAGACAGTTTTGGTAAGAAGCAAATTTGGGATCTTTCAGTCTTTACAGACAGGCAATAAGATTAAATTTAGTAGGATCCTGGATTATAATCCAGTGTATCAGAATGTACTGTAAATGTACTGTAACTAAGAATGAACAAAGAGAGCTTATGATTTAGAATCATAATAATTGTAAAACATATGACTTGCTAGTTGCGGTGTGTGTGTGTGTGTGTCTACTGGTTATGGTATGGTCAGGCTTGAGGCTGAGGCACCTGCTGTCCAGGGTCCAGTCAGGCCTCAAGAAGGTGAAGAACTGGCAGGAATGATGCTGACTGCAGGCCTGCTGACAGTGGTGCACGCCAGGGGAGAAGATCTGCAGCACGTCATTCCCAGGGAAGTCCACATTCTCTCTTAGCTCCCGCACACACTCTACACACATAAATCTGCTTATTCACATCATTTAGTATTACAGTAGGTCATTCCCAGGGAAGTCTTAGCTCCCGCACGGCATGGGATTGGCTACCTTTGAAACACATGAGTCGCTTTCATATTTCACACCACAGTGTGGAAATGTAGCCATCTGTGGGAGTTGTGGCTCAGCTGGCCACAGCACTCAGACCAGGAACACACAGGTGACCATGGGGAGCTGAGTGTGAACTGAGGTCAGTTTCAGATTCCACTCTCTGTCTCCCTCTCTTATATTGGTTGTGGTAGTGAATGGAAAGTGGGAGCCTTATCCATTTCATGTCTTTCATGTCTGGCCCTCAAGGACACAAGTCCTGTCCTAGTCCCAGAGCGCCACAGGCGCCAGAGCGTTACACTTACAGTCCGTTGATGTCTTCTACAACAATCTAGAGGTGGCATCTAAGGTGGACAAAATCCATGAAAACACAAACCATGTACATATCTGGTAAACTAAACTACACATATTCTTAATCTCAAAAGAACTCATGCAGAGAAGTAGCCTAGGTCTTTGTAGTGTGGTGGCTGGGTTGGAAGTGGAGTCAAGATGACTAAAGAATGACACAGTACTAAAGAATGCTTACAATGGAATCACCTACAGACCCAGACTCATTATTATTGGCTGACTGAGAATGTCATCATCTAACGGCTTTGTTTAGAATGTTTTTTTCATAAATGCATTCATCAAATCATCTATCAGTCATCTGTCGCTAATGTTTTCCAATTATCCACAGGGCCCTTAATTATTTCAATGGGAAATACTGTATATAGGATTTTCTATCCCCACGCTAACTGAACTTTTTCTTAAAATGCAGCCTACAGTTTCTTCCTCTCTTTGTTATTGTTTGGCTTTGTTTGAACTTTCCCACTAAGGTGAAAGGTTTGTTCATATACAGTACAACATAGAGTCAATAGCCCTAGCAATACAACATTTCAGTCATATCATGGCAGAAATTGAAATCTAAAAGCCCAGTAGCAGTATTTTCAGATTTATGCACATTCCCTCCTGCAAACACATTCAACTTTAATTTGTTAATTTGATGACTTGAAAATTGGCACATAATTAATAAGACTGTGCTTAATCTACATTTACAGCGTCACAGCATTTTGTATAGTCCTATAATCCTATTGTTTATAGAACTTTCATGGCAGTTGTATTATTATCTGTCTTTTCGTCTTCTCTATTCACCTGTAAGGCCTGATATGTTATTAATTACAGTAGCAAGCTTAAAACTCAAAATCAAAATACTTATATATCATTTTATTTATAAACAAAATATTCAAAATCACCCAAAATTGTGTAAAATAGCCTGTATACTGATATCGAATTTGCCATCAGAAGTCCACTTCTCCAAAACTGGCGACAGCGTAAAAACATGAAATTCAGCCTACCAAAACAAGTCCATTTGTGTGCAAGGACCTGCACCACTAACATACGGTATTCCTTCTGAAAAACAAATCTTGATGTAATGGGAAGCGTCAGACAAATAGTAACACTATTGGATGGATTATAGACGATGCCCACAACTTACAACATCAAGCAAACATCAAGTGATCTATAAAGACTGTGGCGGCACATGCACAACAAGTCACTGCAGTTACTTCATTTCACCTTCCAAACGTTCACAGGTTGAATGAAAAATATGGCCTTCTAGATTAAATTCCTTATCGCTGTATTGTGATTACTACACCCTATATTACTACTGTATATTCTCCACGCTATGGTCAAAGTAAGCTCACCTTCACTGAAGCAGCTTCTTAGGAGAGACAGCAGGCCCAAATTAAGCATGAACAGCCTCATCATGGTGATCCACAGCAGTGTATCTGTCCACAGTGACTTGTGTGAGCAAGAGGGGAATTTGAACTTTTTTTTCTGAAGGTCAAAGAGAATAGGTTGATGACCATGAGTAGCCTACACAAACATACAGGGGCACAGAGTCCACACATGGTCTATAATACTGCCATACTATATCAGTTGCACTCTATAAGCCAGCTCGCAGGAGGGTCAGATAGTTTCAGGATCGGGAGCATCTGATTGTTATTCTCATGGAAATGTTCATAGCCGTCTCAATCTCAGACAGAAAAGGGCCAGAATGTTCAGGGATCGGACACTGTAAGTGAAATAACTGGAAGAGAGGTATTTGATAAAGGAAAACTTGTTTCAGTAATCTCGTCAAAGCTTTTGCCATCTTCCTCCAAGAGTGACATTCTAGTGCCCCCTCTGGTAACAGTCTGGCATCACTGTCACTGCTAAATTCACTGTTGGCCTAGAATTTTCCAGAGTATTACGTCTTTAATCATTGATGGATCCAAATTCATCTAACATTACTGTACAGTATATCATTGAGGCTGGCTCATGTCCAATGGAGAACACCTGAAGTCATCTGATCAACTGAAGTGAAGTGGCATGTTATGAACAAGTGAAATCTGAGATGGAGATAGTTTCAGGGAAATTATTTTACGCTAGTTAGTTGAAATTGACATCTGAAATTGGATCAGTATTCCAACGTGACTAGGCAGCTAAAAATAATTGGTGGGCCACACACATTGGCCTTGACTGGCCGTCTATCAGCACCATGCAATAAGAAGTATGTCTGGGACTGGACTTCCCAGCTGTAAACTCTGTACAGGTTAGAGATCACAGGGGGTGCACGCAAGTTGGTCTGTGCTGAGGTTGTGAGGTTACCAAAATCATTTGTGCACATTAAATAACATTTCAGTAATACACCCAATTGGATAATCAAAACACTGTAGGCCTATAATCTGAATGAAAAACTATATATATATATATACTGTATATACACTCACTATCCACTTTATTAGGTACACCTTGCTAGAACCAGGTTGGACCCCCTTTTGCCTTCAGAACTGCCTTAATCCTTCGTGGTATAGATTCAACAAGGTACTGGAAACATTCCT
>JASCQY010116580.1:0-15658 GCA_030264315.1 Sardinella tawilis
CTGATACCTATCGACAGCACTCGGCAGCCAAAGACAACAGAGCTTCGGTTTGATTCACTCCGGAGAATCCCTTTAAGCGGTACAAATAATAAACAAGGTCAATAGACCCAAGTCACGTGCAAACACTGCGGTCACTGAAAAAAGCAAAACAGTTTCTGACCGGCCAACGGACCAACCAACGTAGCGGCATACAGAGTCTGTACGCGACTAAAAAACAAATCATTCTACAGCAGTTGTGCACATATAAGGGCTTTACAGTGTGAAATGGATATTGTTGTTGGTTGCTGCATGCTATCAGCCTACATTTCACTGCATCACCTGTAGCTATTCAAAGCACAGTAGCCTAATTTATCAGCACTGATTAGGCCCAATTGATATGTAGGATAATAGTCAGGCTCTAAAAACACACAATGGAAGCTTTCTTTTAAAAGTCAGTAACAGTAGGCTATATTATACTTTTTTTACAGGTTACATCTTCCAATAACACAAGTATACATACATACAATGCATCATGAACAACATTGAATTTGCCAAAATAAAAAGATAATTTAGCATAATTTAGCATAAATACATCACTGAACATCTACTGATATTATTTAGGCTACTTTAAGACATGAGCTAAGCATTTTGATGGGAAACCTCACATTTGCATAAATTCTTTTCAGATGATGTCATAGGTTTTGTTATGCTAAAACGCTATAAAATGCCAATCTAATCCGTAGCTGTAAGTTTATAGCAACCAAGCTGACGTCTTATAGGTTATGCAGAGTTTAACTCGCTTGACTAGCTTTGCCATCTTGGTTGACTCTCTGTCCGCCAACCACTCATTTAGAGACTCAGATGATGACCTCCATTGCCATTGTGAAAGTCAAAAGCATTGCCAAAATACCAATATTAATACATCTTTATTTCCATCTCATACCCATTCTTCTTGGTGAGATATCTCATGATCTCTCTACTCAAGCATTCCATGTATATAGTTGTTCCCGAGTAATCCCGTCTTGAAATCACATCACATTTCTGCAATGTCTCACACTCACAGCTTTTAGCAACTAGCTCAGCAGTTGTTGTCAGTGTTTGCACCACAGGGAATAATATTCCCTCTATAATAATGACAATCGCCAAGATGAAACAAAATTCCTTTGCGATTGTTGTTACTATCTTTTCTAGGTTGATGGCAACGCTTTACTTCAGTGTCACTTTTGCAATGACTTTTATGTAGTAAACAAAACTGAAATCTTTTGAAATAGGTTTCATACTTAACACTTTCCTGTACTTTTGTAGGTCAGAATTTGACTGGAAGTGCTCAAGCTGACATGCCCACTTTAGAGCAATTCAAGCAAGCCTTGACAGAACTCTCCGATTGGTTGTCACGTCTTGATCACATGGTGCAGACCAACAAGGCCATTGTTGGTGATACAGATCACATTAATCAAATGATTGTCAAGCAGAAGGTGAGTTTGATACACAATAACTTGGACTTACACTTTAAATGGATGTTTTGCCATGTCTGGAGGCTGTAACCCTGAATTTGACAATTCATTTTTAGCTTCACAACATGTTTGGCAAGTTGAAATGATGTAACAGCCCAGCAAGCGGGCCTGCACTGGCCCCTTTTCAGCCCAACTTTGGCAGACTTGAGGGCCCAGTGCGGGTCTGTGCCAGTTAGCACTGGCCCCAGCCCTCACTTAGCCCTCATGCCCTAACAAGGGCTTGGTGTGGGCTGGCCCTAGTCCTTACTTAGCCCTCATATCCCCACAGTACTGACCCACGCTCTCACCTGGCCCTCATAACCCTAACTGGGGCCCTGTAGGGCTTGGGGTGGGCTGGCCCTAGTCCACACTACCAGAGAAAAATCCACATGGGCCCCACACAGGGACACGTTGCTGGGAGTGTGAAGTGACCAAAAAAGTGGAACTACTTCGTAGCAATGCAAATACAGTATATGAAAATAATGCACTGTAGCTGGATGGTGCACTGATATCATGTTAGATACAATTCTAGATTACATTGCCCTGGTGGGTCTCCAGGCAAACATTAAGTTGAACTAATAGGTATTCCTATCAAAATAATAAAGGAACAATTTAATGTATTTAGCATAATTAGAAAATGCATAATCATTTTGGTATACTGAGTAAAATAATTTTGGCTTGAAAGCCACTCGGAAGTCAAATCAGATCAACATTACAGTGGGTTTAACCTTGTCCCATGCTTCACTTTTTAAGCAAATTCTATTAAAACTAGTCTTTTTTAAATCAGTAATCATTTAAATCAGAGACAGCAAACTAAATAACCTTACTGGTAGAGGATCAGTTAGAGATCTGAGGCACATACTGTAGCAGAGGTATGCACGCTATGGAGTGGCATTTCCAGTTGCTTTTTTTAGTAGAAGAAAGGAGAGTAATGAGATACTTGGACATGGTCTACACTGCAGGTTTGCTAAGAGTTTTTTAATAAATGTTTTCCAAAGGAAAACCTACAGACCCTGGAGGAGAGACGCCATCAGCTGGATGCTCAGATCACTACAGCTCAGAACCTTAAAAACAAAACCACCTCTCAGGAGACACGGTCTGCCATTACAGAAAACAGTAAGTCTTGATGATCTGCAAATCCCATTTCCAAATCTTGTTAATATTCCATTTCAATTTCCTGTTGACTGTCCTTTCCTCCAAGATGGATAACTCTCTGCTGTATAGAATGTGAGGGAGACTTGAGTAGAAGTAGTGTTGAATAGATTCAGCAGTGTGTACAGTATACTCTGGAATGCGTCAACTGTTTGAGTGTGTCTGTGTGGTCTTCAGACCCCTTATATATAAAATATTGACTACTGCTTTGATACCAGGGAACTTGACTGGACTACCATAGATACATTTGCTAGTGTGTCACCAAAGCAGCAGATACTAGTTAGCCTTACAATTGATAATCATAGATTTTATCATAACCATTCAGGTTATTACTTTTAGAAAAATACTGGTTTGGCCCCTCTGTAAGACAAGTTTGTCTGAAAATGCATACATATAAAAAGGGTGGATTGTTGTACAGTATATTCATGGACTAGACAAAAATAGGTAAAAAAATAGAGAGGTTATTGTGTTGGGTATCGAATCGGTAGTGTCTCATAGGCCCACAACAGTGCCACACGTGATGGAGAGATAAGCTTGAACAATCAAACTAAGGGAAACGCTGACAGAAATTTGCTCAGAAGAAAAATGACCAATTGTGCCATTTTAGCCAGAACTAAGGGGTGGCACGGTTCGCAAAAAAACAAAAAAAAAAAACAAAAACGGTTTGGTTCGTATCATATATGGTTTAAGGCTCACGGTTTTCGATTCTGTAGGGTCTTGTTATTATTTCTTTTCTTTAACACTCCAGAAATATACTTCAGCATATGTGAGGCTGCTAAAATGCTGTAGAGAGTAGAAGTTGTTTCCTAACAATGTCTCGTCCTTATGCTGTCTACTGACACATTGGAGTGATGTCGTCTTACTGTAGATAAACTGACATACTGTATTGGAAGTGTTTCCATTAGCATATTGAATGCTTGTTACACAATACTTGCATATAATTGCAGTTCTATCTATTGTTTTATTACCGCTGTGGTCACAGGTACAGTAACAAATCCAAAGACAAAATAACGTAGCGCATACCCACATCACTACGCTATTTTGCTGCCTCGCTAAAACTGCTATAATTCTGTTCAGGTAGCACCGTTTCATTTTTTGGCAGCTGATACTCAACCACTACTGCCACTGGAATGTAGGCTGGCAAGTGCCTGTGTTCCCCTTTAAATTAGCCTACACTGTCAAACTAGGCATTGCAAACACATAGAGGAGAATGTTATGTACACTATTTTCATGCTTAACTAGGGGCTATCAACCTCTTTACTGTCTTTGACAACTGACTTTGAAATGCATACAGTATGTACTGTATCTGTTGAACTTAGTTCTCTGTTTTTTATTGTTTTCTTTGTCAACTCAGTTGATAAGTTGCAGATACACTGGGAAGACTCCCATCGTCGCTTGAATGACAGAATTGTGGAGCTGCAGAACATGGAACAGGACTCTTATGCATGGCTTGAAAGCATGAAGGAAGTGGAGCTCCATTTGAAACAAGCCCATGAAAATATGGATACTTGGAAGGAAATCTCTTACACAGTGGATGTGCTCAAGACACAGAACAGTGAACTCAAGGTAACTCCAATCCATGTGAAACCCATGTTGTGACATAATTTGCCATAATTCACATTAAAGCACACTTGAAACCAATGGCTCCCAACCAGTTTGAAATTGTTGTTGAAAAGTCAGTTGTTCATTTCTCAGATGTTTGTTATGATATGGTAGTGTACTTCCCATTTCTGTCAGAAGTACTTTTGTTATCATCATCCCAGTCGTAATGATCAGAAGTCGTAAAAAGCGGATCAGCGTTTTTCAGATACCGGATCCAGCAATTTTGTCCATGTCGGGACCGATATCCGATCCAAATATCGGATCAGTGCATCCCTAATATTAGCCAGTCAGCCATGTTAGTATTTTGGAGGGCAATATTTTATCAATACTAGAGAACCATTTATGATGGTTAAAGATCTTTATCAAGGCCTTTGTGTTTGTTGCAATACTCATTTGTATTTAACAAATCTTTTTCTTCCAATAAGCAAAATTCTGGCCATTTGTTTTAAATCTCGCCCCTCTTTATTATGATTGTATTTTAACTATGTATTTTCTGTGTTGAAGAAATCTGGATAGATTTTTCAGAAATCAAGCATGAACCTGGATTTGTTCCTCATTGTCTTCATTGTGTGACATTTTTGGAGGCAAATATTGGCACTGCCAAGGGACCAGTGACAAAGCTTTCTTTATTTGTATGTTTTTTTTAGCTCTTTATTAAGGCCATACAGCAATGGCAGCCACAGGTGGATAAGACCAATCAACTTGCACAAAAGCTTCTCACACTCTATGCCAGTGATGATACTCACAAAGTAAAACAGCTAAATGATAATATCAACATGAGTCTTTCTGGCATCAACAAGCGGTGAGTGTTTCCACTGTCCTCTGCACTGTGCTGGACATCTTTGGAGCTGGCTTCAGGGTAATCAGTGTACTGTATGTTGTTTTGTTGTCTCTACTCTTGTGCTTTGTGTTGACATGTAGTGTTGGTGAAAGGGAGGCCGCCCTGGAAGCAGCTCTACGGTTCCTTCAGCAGTTCTATCTGGACCTGGAGCATTTCTTTAACTGGCTCACAGAGGCAGAAACCACAGCCAATGTACTTCAAGATGCTGCATGCAAAGAGCAACAGCCTACCTCACAGCAATATCTTCTTGAGCAATTGCAGGTAACTGGATTGAATTAGAACAGATTAGTTGTGAAACACTTTGATCAATATCCTGAAGTATGTGAACGGCTGTGGGTGGAAATACTCCAGAATATACCTTTAATTAAACAAATCTATCACTTCAGTGTTTTGACATTGTAACTCAAATCTAGTAAGGTTTACTGCTGTTATAACTTTTCAAGGAGATCAAAAACAATAAGGACCCAGCACTATCATACACCCAGGACATCATGGTGTCAGGCATCAATTGTCTTTGCTAGCTTGTGGCCAACGGTTATTATTATGCTGCCAGACACACACATGGTGGCGCTGTTAGGAGAGGTGGCATTGGGCAACCAGAGGGTTGCTGGTTGAGCCCCACAATGCTTGATCACATTGAAGAGTCAAGATATTGAACCACAAGTTGCTCCCAGTGGCAAATGGGAGTTTGGGTGGTTCCCCCCTGAGAAAATTGGCAAAATTTTGGATAAATTACATGTTTTACATAATTTCAAAGAGAAAGTGTGGTCTGATACTGGACCAAAAAACAGTGTTCTCATATCAGTAAGCCTATAGGCTGAACACTAAGGGTGGAATTCTCCGGTGTGCGTTAAGTTCAGAAATCACTTAGCTGCGCGCTTTTCCACCATTCGCGTCAATGGTGGAGAGGAGCACAGTTAAGTGATTTTTGATAGTAGTCTGGTCATCTTATTCTACAAAAGCGTGTATAACAAAATCCTGATTAGTGTGTTTTGTAGAGATGTATAACTAGCTTACTACTTTGCTAATACTACTGTATATGATGCGGTGCATACAGCAACAAAAACAATGCCATTGGAAAATGGTAGTATCAAGGCTTCCAAACATCAAAGAACTGCTGTCAGAAGAATGTGTATATTTGTACAGCAAACTTAAATGCATTGTTTTCTTTAAAGGCAATTTGGTTTATCATTTTGCAAAGGTTAGTGGCCTTGTAAAACCCAGCTACTTCAGGTCATTTGGTAAATTGTAAATGTGTTTGAGTCTATGGTTTCCATTCCATTTGAGTTTGCCCTTGTGAGGTATGTTTGGAATGTGTTTTTTTTTTTAGCATCTATGTAGCACCAATAGAGACAGTAGAAAGGACTCACAGTATGTCGTGGGATGTTTCTTGACCCTGCGTCTCTGAGTTGCACCCACCCAAGGGAAAAACAACAGAAACAGTGTTTTCTCTGTCAAGCAGCTCTATGTCTATGTCACACACGCACACACACACACACACACACACACACACACGCACACACACGCACACACACACACATGCACACACTCATACAGTAGAGGATCCAGTGCAATTCTGTAGCTTATTCAGTCATTGTATTATGTTCACCATCGTTTGGATATGCTACGCAAGAAGAAATACAGTTTTAAGGTTTGATCTGATTGCTTTCTTCTTGCTTACACTTAAGCAAAGATGTACAGTAGGTAGTATCTGTATAATTTCGAAGATGTCCCCTCCTTTAAGAACTGTGCTGCATGGTGTGCGGTGTAAGTAGCTGCAAAGAGGTGTCATGTTGGTGTTGATTTAAAAATAATGGTTTTGAAGTGCCAATATTGAAAATATATAGCCTACAGAGGCTTCTACCATTCTTTCATTTTGCTCTGAAATTGGCATTACATTTATGCTATTCAACAGCCCACCCTTAGTACTGTACATATAATTCTATTATTAAGATCATTCCTATTCCTTTTTGTTGTTATTGGTCTTCTTTTTTGTAATAATGCTAGTAAAAATAATACATCATACAAACACCAATGAGGAGCCAAGCAGATCTACGTGAAAATTAGTCATGCTTTTGTCGTTGCTAAATTATTTGGCAATGCCCTGGCACAATTGATAAAATCTGTGTCAGCCTCTGTTACGTTAGACAGAGAGGAAACAGCTCTTGCAGTCTGACATGGTGTACAACTCTCGCAGTTAGGCATTTACTGTAAGATGCGAATTGCTGGCTCTGACCTGGTTCAATTTTGATTTCTTCTTTGAAAAACAAATGTTTCCTCTGTTTTTTAAACACGGACATCTTTCGGAGAATATGTCAACAGCCTCAAGGCATTCCCTGAAATGTGCAGCCTATGCCAATATCACACAGCCCACACATTGCAGTGCGCAGCAGTGTGCATTGGAAAGGCTTACTAGACTACACAACGATTTATGTCTACATTAGCCAATGAAGCGGCTTAGTGTCTGTCTTTTTATTTGTGTGCTTGCTCAAACACGCTATTGAACCTCTTTACTTATGGCGCTTATTATTCTGACACAATTTTTGGATCCACTTGGCTACTCCTCCCAGGGCGTTCAAGATAGAGACACAGTTCCAGTTCTCAGACCTGACTTGGAATGCCGTGCTTGTATACAGATTTGTGCATACACATTGTCGTTCTTTCTATTCCGTGTTTTTGCCTCACAATTTTTTCCCATTGAAATGAATGGGGAAGCGCTGTCAAACAGTCGCCCAAACTGTACGATTTTTGTAAAATTTTGTATGATGATAGAGGAGAGAACTATGATTGATTGCACTGTTTCATGCTGGCACCTCTCATTGCCTAGTGCCACCAACTGATCAAAGTTGGAAATGCATTCAAGGACATAAGTTCTGATCCATATGGCCGATTTTGATAAAAGATAAAATCCTTGGAGGGAGACAAGACAATTTCCACCTTTTTTCAATTTTGTCCAAAGTGGAAGTAAAGTGATCCTGGCTTCATGTTTTGTAGGATTATCTTTGTGGTACACATGATTTACAGACCAAGCCTGCAGTCTTATTCATTTCACTGTCATACAAAGCATCAAATCTCAGAAACGCTTTGACATAATAAGCAAAAACATATTTACGTGTTTACATTTTTCTGTTTCCTACAGGACTTGCAAGGGGAAGTGGATGAGCACACAGAACAGTTTCATGCACTGGATGAGAATGGCCAACGTATACTTGGGTCTCTACATCACTCCGATGATGCCACACTGCTGCAGAGACGTTTAGAGAACATGCACCAACGGTGGAATGAATTGAGGAACAAAACCTTAAGCATGAGGTCTGCAGTAATATATATGTCTTTGATGGGCAGAACACAGCCTTTTCATGCTAAAACATTCTCTCAATAGGTGTCTTTTAACTAAATAGACCCTTATTTGTAGAATTGTTAAATGTATTATTAGTTGATTGAAGAAAGAGACCTGCTTTGGTATTTGGTATGGTCACCTGTATGCATTTTCACACTAAACTCCTTTCACGTCTGAAAACTTGTCCAACCCTAAAATGAAAGTGAAATTAAAATTAAAACCCTAAAATTAAAGTGCGCTCTGAACTTTTGAGATTAGTGACAGATTCGTATGTGTGACATGACTGTTCATTAGGAGAAATTCTGACAAATCTGTTTTCTCATAAGATTTTCAAATACAGTCAACTTTGATAGATCCTTTGGTAGATCCTTAGTTCGTAATATGATGCATGTGGAATATAGCCTTGAAACCCAAACCCTGATAATCTGTCAGATTATGGGTCTGGCTAAGATCAATGTAAATGGCCTACCTCTAGCAGCGACACCAAACATGCATTTCAAAGTCTCACTGCACGCAATTGAATAATGCTGCGATCAATTATAACAAAGAACGATTCAAGCCAGCACTGTCGTCATCATTTTAGCTCGTCTTTGGCCCGCCTATGTCAGAAGTACCGCTCTGATTATTTGCCCCAAATTTTCGGGGTAAACATAACATGCTTTATGGGTCTTGGCCAGAGTATCTGCAGGCACAATTGTGTTCTCGCGAGATCTCTGGACTTCCAGGGTATGTGGAATACAGTGTATATTTGAAAAACTACTGATTCTGATACTGATTTATTATCAATCATATGTGTAGGGTGGCTATACTGTACCTGTTAATAGTTCAATAATATTGTTCTTAAGAAAATACATGAATGTTAAGCAATTTTGTGAAAATCCTTTTCTGTTGATATTGCCATTTTTCTGTGTTGTCTTACATTTTGTGTGTGCATTTAGGCCTTATTTGGATCTGAATGTTCAAAAATGGAAGCGTCTCCACATGAGTCTGCAGGATCTGCTTGTATGGATCCAGCAGAAAGACCATGAAATAAAACAGCAAAAACCGCTTGGCAGTGATATACCAACTCTCCAGAAGCAGCAGATCAGGCTTAGGGTGAGTTTTTTCACTAGTGGTGGTTTTAAGCTATTTTTTCAGCAGCCATAAATGTTAACTCAGGCACACCTGAAAAGTAAAATCTCGTATTTCTTTGAAGTTATTTAGGCCACATCAATTTTTGGCCCAACATTGCATGATGTGTTAAATAGGATCGCCAACTTCACCCAAAATCCATAAATTGCTGTTGCACTAGAAGCCATGAGCCTTATCCCAAACTGTAGTTTGGAGAGATTGGGGGTTATGTGAGGTATGAGATGCTAACTATGGAAACTATGGACTATGGAACTAATTTACTCTTTTTGTATTGTTCCATTTATATGGGATACAGGAAATAAGCTTCGAGATCCAAGAGAAGGAGCCAGTGGTGATCTCCTCACTGGACGCAGTTAAAACGTTCCTGTCAGATCAGCCAAGCACAGAACCTCAAACACCTGAGCTCAGGGGTACAGCATCTGCACACACAAACACAATAACCTGTTAACACAAAACTGCATCTTCTTTGCAAGCTCAATGTGTATTTTAAGTGAGGTGTAACCCCTTGTCTTCCAGAAGTTTCTCCTGAGGACAGAGCTCAGAATGTTAGTCGTGTTCTACAGAAGGAAATGGATGATGTGGAATCCGAGTGGAACAGACTTCGAGTAACTTTGATTGATTGGCAGCGGTCAGTGGAGCAGCACCTGCAGCGTTTGTTGGAGCTGTATAAAGCAGAAGATCACCTAGACATCCAGCTTCAGCAGGCAGAGATGGTGAAAGACTCGTGGGAGCCTGTTGCAGAAGTGTCAGTACACTCTCTCCAGGAACACATTGACACTATTAGGGTGAGGGTGCACAAGTTTAAATACATACAGTTGCATGCAAAGGCTTGCTCTGAAATGATGTAGCATAAAATGTCAACACAACATTGCATAATCAGTTTTTAAATTGCTTGATGATGATGGTCAACTGACCGAAACGATGCATAATACATTTTAAATTGCCAATAAGGACAGTGTGCGTGAGCTTGCTTAACTTGATAATCAGTTTTTTTTTTTCAAAAATGTACCTTCATGCAACAAAGGGCATCCTACACGGCCCAGTCCCAGGCTCAAACCCACAACCTCACAGCATTCTGGCATCATTAGGGGAGAAAGTGCTGGAAGATAGAAGAGTAGGGACCACCAGGGAGGAAAAGTGAACGAGAGATAGGTTGCAGAGACTTCAGTGGAAGGAGGCAATGGTGGTGGGAGAAGAGGGTAGTTGAGGGAAACAAACACTGAACTGAATGAAATAGTGGTCAAGAAGGTATAGAGGTATAACCATCAGTGTATTTGGGACTCTCTTGGCCAAGAATGAGATCAAGCTCTTTGCATGCTTTGAACGGCAGAGCGCTGCAACTCTGTTTGAGTTATTGATATCTCCCCATTCATTCTGATAGGGCATGCACCTGTTATTTCTGTAATAGAATGCTATAATCACTAACCAGAATACTATAGTACTATTTATCATGTAGACAGGGATATACAATACTATTCACAGTTGAATTTGCTAGAAGTGCTTGAACATAATGGTCATGTGTTCCCATCACACATTCACAAAGCTATTTGTTCCTCAGATGTTGCTTATTACAATAACACCATTGGATGTAATTGCAGGATTTTCAGGAACAGATTGGATCCATCCAAGATGATGTCAGCCTTGTTAATGGTCTTGCAGCAAGCTTTGAACCCCCAGATGTCCTTTCTCAAGTTGATATGGAACGTCTAAATGACCTCAACAGAAGATGGAGATTACTGCAAGTATGTAATGAATGCATTCTTTGTCCATTACCTCAACTCATGTTCACATTTAATCCCATCAAATATGTAGTTTGATCCCGACTCCTGGAACGAGTATGTCATTCAACTTCAGCTTCATCTACAGAACAGTTTCTTCTATGGGCTCAGAGTAATTCCTATCATAGCTCTGCTGTACAAGCTAGCCAAGTGCTATCAATGGGAAGGAGAAGGAATGAATTTGGAAAAGCATAGACCAAATAGCAAACCACTAAGTGCAAGCGTTAAGTCAATGGAACACAGAGTAACGAAAGTGAAGTGAAAGTGAAGTGAAAGTCCACCTGGGAAACACCCAACTCCCAGTTGTCATTGTGACACAGCACACACTGCACACAGCGAAATTGCTTTTATGCCTCACCCGTGCAAGGGGGCAGCCCCCAAAGGCGCCCCAAGGGAGCAGTGCGGTGGGACGGTGCCATGCTCAGGGCAACCTATGGGCTCCAAGTCCGATGCTCTAACCGCTTACCCATGACTGCCCTTAAAGTGAAAGTGAGCTTATTGGTCCATTGAATAAGCGTAAGCAGCATGTTCATCACTCTGTCTATATTGTTCCAAATTATTTCACTTTCCTTCCTATATACAGCACTCACCAAACTTGCATAACAGGGCTATGACAGGAATTACTCCGAACCATCACTTTACAGTAAAGGAACACGCCACCTTTTAGGGACATTTTCCACCTGCCCTTGAGCCAGCATGTCCCAACCTACATTCCAGTGGAAGCAGTGGTCGAGTACAATGAGCTGCCAAAAAATGAACGGGACGGAACTGAATGGAATTATGGCGGCCATAGCGAGGCAGCAAAATAGCAAAGCATTAAGGGCAAGCTTCTAACATAAAAGCTACGTAAACTACTTGCCCACAATGCTACGCTATTTTGATGCTTCGCTAAAACCGCTATAATTCCTTTCAGGTTGCATCGCTTCGGTTCATTTTTTTTGCAGCTCGTTGTACTTGACCACTGCTTCCACTGGAATGTAGGTTGGGACGTGCCTCCATTCCCCTTTAAATATGTCACAATATGCGAAAGGAAAAACATGGTATTTGCATTGTCTTTGTACATCTAGCCCTGAGTGTCTTTCAGTTGTCAGATTGGTAGTATTTCTCACATCTCCTATATCCCTTTTTTCACAGATATCTATTGAGGGCCACCTGACTCAGCTCACAGATGCGCAGAGGGTCTATGCTGCTAGTATTGTGCATCGTAAGTATCCCCATAAAAGCTTTTCTGCTTTAATAGATGTGATTATGGGCTATGTATGGCCATGGGAATCAAATTGATTGTTTAATAATGTCACGTGCTTACACATGACTACTGTTGGGACTTCAACGCAGTACTTCAGCTTGCCACATCGCTCCTCCACCAGAGCTGTTATGTGAAAAACAAATAGCACCCTACAGTAGCTTGATTCTACTAAAGTGATGGCAGCAACGCTGAAAGGTCAGCACCAAAATAGTCTGAGTTTGAACTTTTGACGCTGTGCATTAATGTTTTGCACCCTGGGCAATGCACCTCTTTCGGCGCTATACATTTCACAAAGGTTGCTGAGTCTACAGTGGGCTCCCCACTATGGGCTTACATGCTAGGTGGCTCCCTTGGTTTACAGCAACTGCGCTAAGCTAAAGCCAAAAAATGCTGCTCCCAAAGCAGGAGTTTTTACCAGGTTTTTTTCACTGTTTTAAGTCTGGGGGTGACCGAGACTGACTTAATTTCATGTTTGGGTGGAATATTCCTTTAAGGCCATCAACTACATAAAGTAGGCCTATAGATTATTCAATTGAATTGATGTTTTTAGGAGAAAATATAGAGCACAATGTGATGGCTGCACTGCTGCATTAAGCTGTTGCATCTAGTAGGATGTCCATGCCCAATCAAGGCCATGGTCCTTATGGCTCCTGTGAAATTGCAGCCCTGTTATGTTGTTTAAAAAGTTATTTTCAAATTACATGTTTTTATTGCATTTCAATTTTTCTCAGTAAGCATTAATCTTTCTAATATCAATGTCTTTCTACCCTTGTTCTTTTTACTTATTTCAAGCCTCTGTGAGCGATCCTTTCCAACGAGAAGTTTCACCAAGCAGTGTGCCATACTACATTAAGTAAGAATCCACATGTCTGTCACTTAAGCCCATGTCATTTCTGTTGCCATTTCACGCCATGTGTGTACCACATATTACCACATATTTGGAGTTACCTTGGCAAGAGCATTCCACCATGCTCTTATGCAGAAGTTATCGTCATCCATCACATGGATGGATCAAGAAATCTCTCACAGGGGTAGGCACATGGACAACCATGTTGTCTTGCTTTGTATCTTATTAAAGAAGGCTTTTTGAATATTGACAAACAATTTACTTGAAGAATGAAACCACTACCACTCCTCTCCAATTAAATAAATCTGAAAGCAATCACTCTAGCAAGCACAAATGACCTTTTTCACAGGAAAAACTAGCTAGGCAATTGAAAGAAAGTAAAGAAACTAAAATAATCAATATTCAACCCCCCCCCCCAAAATCTGATTGATTGAAAATTGAGAAAGCAACCAGGCTTTTGGCCTTGGATGGAGGACAAGCCAGCAGTGAAAAATGACTTCAAGAACAGATCTGTGATTCACAAACAGCAGGCTAGGCCTACAGTAGATGTATTTATGTATGCCGCTACTCATAAGTTGAAGATTTACATATAAAAAAGGTCACAACTGCCTTTCGTGCTTATGGTAGCTCTGTGGCCATCCACAATTCAACAGAAACAAAGTAAAAATGGTATTCCATTCTGTTACCTTTAACACACAAAATACAGGACAGTTCCATACCTGGTTCCATAAAGAAATATACTGTGTAGCTCAGCAGAAAGATGCTTTCCAGTCCATCATCATAAAACATGAATGAAATAGTATTTATAACACTGGAAGCCCCTTTGTACTGAACACAGAAGTGAAAGATGTCATAGTGACACTCTGAGTTACTCGTCAAGCACTCATCAACATTCATCTCCTTAGAATGCCTAAAAGGATTCATCCACTGGCTGTTATTTTTCTCTCTCATAAACAGATATCTCTACATTGTGATCTTAAACAGATTAAGGCATTCTTTAACAAATATTTTATATATAGAATGTTACTCTGTGAGCTTGTGGTGAATGACAGATTTTCCTTTTTGCACAGAAAAGAAAAAAAATCAGGACCCGGAGACCTCCAGACAGAGTGAGATTTTATGAGTTTACAAGACAAATTCTTACCTATATTTGTAGGATTTAATAAGAATTTGTCCATACTATCATACTAATGACTCGCATTGCAAATACTAACACATAACATTAAAGGTATGCATGAATGAATGTAACCCTAGGGCCTAAATAAGCGTGATTGTGCTGGAAAAGACAATCCACCCACAAAAATAAATACTTAGAAGATATAAATTGACATCAGCAGGCTCATTCATGAGAAGTAAGTTCCTTCGAGTGATTTTAGGAGTTGGATTTTTAGCACTAAGATGAAATTCTCTGAATACACAGCTCCTGTGTATGGAAATTGTAGAGTAAACGTACAGTGAAATGAAAAAAACAAACAAACAAAAAAAACAGGTAACCTTGCTATTAGAAAGCCCATAGTGGTAACAGAATGCGGAAATTGTTTGTTGTCTTTATTTAGTGTTATTACCTCTGCCAAAGAGGTCATGTTTTCAGTCGCATTTGTTTGTTCATCTGTCTGTTAGAAAGATAACTCAAAAAGTGCTTCACGGATTTGGCTGAAATTTTCAGACAACATGGGTATTGAACAGATTATTACATTTTGGTGGTGATCTGTAATACCATCTGGAATTTGTATTGGGTCAGTGACCCACATTGCCTTGACGGAGGTTTGTGCTCTCTCAGTGCTTTTCTAGTTTTTAGTTTGCCATTAGCAGATTTCATTAACTGTAATAATACATAATAAGAAGCTACCAAACAACAAGGATTTTAGGATTTAAGGGGATTTATTTGTCACATCTAAGATACTACTGTACATCAGTGGTTCTCCAACTGTTTGAGCTCAAGGCACACCTAAGCTAAATTCCTCCTTTTCACTTTGCATATGTGTGCCATGCCACCGTATTAGGCTTCCACCATCTTTCAGAACAGCACTTAACAGCACATCAAATGTATCATTATTTGAATGGATACTGCTAATACTGCTGTCTGGAATTGCCATGCATGTTAAAGCAACACACCACCATTTGTGGAAATATGTTCATTTTCCATCTCCCCATGAGTTAATTCATTGAGCAATACCTTTCTCCTGTTCATCCAGTCCTTCTCTGAGTCTGGCAATATCTATTTAAGCTCCAAGCTAGCATTTATCATT
>JASCQY010116599.1:0-15655 GCA_030264315.1 Sardinella tawilis
GGGTGGAGTATGTCCATGGACTTGAAAGTTCATCGCGCTTTAGTAAAAACAGGTCCGAACCTACGCTTTAAAAGATGTGCAACTCACCGAGTGGTTACTGGCCTTCAACGATCTTCCATAGAAAGTTCTGTAGAGAAATACAACTTCGACAGGACCTATTACAGGATCGGCCTGGCACATAGCGAGCAATGCTGAAGCCCTACAGAGAAGATTCTAAAACAGCCAAATAGCCGCGACAGGACCAATCTTCGAGCCCCAATTCTTCGAACCACTTGTTTGCATCCTGGGCAATACAGAAAACGGGCTTAAAGTGTAAAATACCAAACTATACCTTTAAGTCTAACAATGTTTTATTTTTCTTCTGTTTCAACAGGAAAGCGTATTTCTGTCCACCAGTCTTGATCTGTCAGTGATCTGTCTCACCATACTGTCATAAATAAATAAAACAATTTCTGGAACATTCTTATTGTAAAACACTGATTTCTTCCTTCCTCTTTCAGTAGGCTAAATTAGATGACTGATGAGTAAATCATGCCAATGACCAAACATGATTTACTGACTAAACATTATTTAGATCAGTCATGCTGAATTTACCAATGATCATGAGTACATAGAATCCAAAAAGTTGTCATTAACTCATCCCAAAATGACTTCTGTGAAAAGTTACTAAGAGTCACTGAAATGAATCATGAATGTGTTGTCCAATCTGCTATCTGTATTTTTAGAATGAGATGATAAAATAGCAGCTTTTTGCACTCATGAAGACAACTGGTGAACAGACTCTATGCATGTTACTGTAAGAAAGCAGCAAGTAGGCCTACGGTTAACATTATAACATGCTCTTGTTCTCCACTGTGATGTATTATGAAGGATGAACAATGTGTGTGTGTGTGTGTATGTGTATGTGTGTGTGTGTGTGTGTGTGTTTGTGGGTGGGTAAGTGAGTGTGTGCATTGTGTTTGAAAACATGTTTACTGCAATTATAACTTAAAGCTACACTGTAATAGTTCCCCACTAATTGAGGTAGCGTTGTGATGTCAGAATGAGACTGTATGTTCAGGCCAAACAGGCTACAAGTGTGTAAAGAGAGGAGAGCAGCTTTTGGACAACACAACAGCAAGAAAGAAAACCGGCAGAGAAGGCACTTCTTAAATGATCATGAGCTATCATGAATAATACTGAAATGGGTCCCACATGCTGAAAACAGTCCTTTAATCAGGTCACATTTCTAACTGTAAACAGCTGTACATTTTTTGCAGTGTAGCACACTAAAGTATTTATTCTACAGTATATATGCCAGCTAAAAGTTTAATAAGTACGATTTTGTTGTCAGACATGCAACTGTCTCTAATCAGGATGATGATGGATCTTGGACCAAAATAGGTTGGTGAGCATTGCTCTCTACAGACCTTTGTGTGGGAGTGAGAAACTCTGCACATGTCACAACTAGTTGTAGTTTTATCGAATCATATGCTTTCGCTGTTTTCTTTTCATCTGACGCTATTACAGACTCTCCATATAAAGCAAAGACTAACAGAAATTTGAGATTTGACTCTTGGTTGGGTGACAGGTGGGTAACAATTTTGTCCTCCACATCTGGTATTTCATTACGGCACACCAGCATCAATTGTTTACACAATGTTTATGCTATGTCCTCTATTTCCCAAAATGTTGTTATATGTTTGTTATCAATAACTATCTCCTTGTAGATTACAGGTGGAGATGTTTGCTCTCAAACTTATTGGGGTTTTTGCCTTGATCTCTTCCTCATGGGCTGAGGTGTGTTTTATGAAACATATATACAGTATACAATGTGTGTGTGTGTGTGTGTGTGTGTGTGTGTGTGTGTGTGTGAGAGAGAGAGAGAGGGAGAGTGATTGTTTTGGTGTATTATATTATTATATTGTATTACTGTTTCTGTTGTGTTATTTTTTTCTTTTTCTTTTTCTATTCACATATACCTGCTCTGGCCCTAATATGTGTAAGTTTCTTGTATGCAGTCTTTACCTCCAAATAACTTAAACATATCAGAACATAATACGCTTACGTACAGAATAATGTAAATCATAATTTCTGTAATGATATCCCTTTAGAGGAAGTTGGTATTGAGGACACCTCTGTGTCGGGAAGACTCGAGCGGGCAAACAGGAACGTTGGTGAGAAATTTAAAAATAAAGATCACAGTGACAGGAAATAATCTGCTAATCCACAAATTTGACGACAAGTTTGTCTGTAAGTGCGTGGCCCTGATGAGCCTTATGTGGTGGACGATATTGCCTACACATCTGAGGCTGAGAGGAACGCTGACCCCTGCACATCCTATGGGTGCTTGTGGCCCAAGTCCTCTGATGGACTAGTCTATGTGCCTTACTACATCGCAAACCAGTACAGTGAGTAATCTTGTTTCATTTATACCCATTGACATTCTTGGTTTCCACTGATCAGCATACCAGGAAATAGGAGAGGAAAAACACTTTCATTAGCTTGCAACTAACTTTAACTCAGACTTTTAATAACATGACCGATGGGAACAGAGTTCTGTTTGGACTCCACAGGGGTGACCGAAATCAGATGCCCCTACACTTATAATTAGTTATATACTGTATACTGGAAATGTTGGAAATATTGGGCCTTTAAAACCCGTTTGCATTTATTCTTGTAGCGTCTCGTGAGTTGGCTGTCATTGAGCGTGGTCTGCAGTCCTTCTCCTACAGCACCTGCATTCGTTTCATTCCCTGGAATAGTAGCCACAGAGATTACCTATACATCCAATCTCATAATGGGTGTGTCCACCTTGCACCTTGCATAACCACACATTTTCAAAGATATTCTTGATAGTTTAGGGTATCCGCTTTTTATCATTATTAGTGTGTGTCTGTATCTTGGCATTGTTTATGGATTTTCCCCCCTTTGAGTGATAGCCATATCATCTCTTTTTTAGATGCTACTCCTATGTGGGTCGTCTGGGCAACGGTCAGACTCTGTCTCTGAGTCGCTCTGGCTGCATCTACCACAACACTGTCCAGCACGAGCTGCTCCACGCTCTGGGCTTCAACCATGAACAGTGCCGCAGTGACCGGGACCAGTACATCCGAGTCCTTCTCCAAAATGTGCAGTCTGGTAAGGGCTCTCCCAAAGTTCTCCCACCTCCAATTTCCTGTCATTTCATTTATTGCAGAAAGCCTGGTAGATCATAAAACTTAAAGCAATTTAAATGATATTTGAGGTTTAAAGTAAGAAGCATCAAGCATTCTCATGTTTTCATAGGCCTGGAGTATGCTTTTGACAAGATCGCCACCCTGAACCAGGACACCCCATATGACTACAACTCTGTGATGCAATACCACAAGTCAGTCCATTTGCAGTTTCTGTCATTTTTGTGTCTAATGATAACATATGGGGCACATGTGGCCTTATGTGATCAATGAAGGGAAGACCCTATCATGGTGTTCGTGTCTGCAAAATCAACCATGTGAATGTGTGATGGATTTCAGGTACGCCTTCTCTATGAATAACCAGCCCACTATGGAGCCCTATCCTGACCCAAATGTGCCATTCGGAACAGCCACCGAGATGAGTGAGAATGATATCCTGAGAGTGAACAGGCTCTACAAATGTTAATGAAGCAGTAAGTACATTCAACATGGTGATAGTTTTAGTTAATATGTCCAGAAATATCCCGCTGTAATGTCATCATACTGAACCCTAAATGTTTATGTACAGTATGTGTGTTTGCGTGTTTGTGTGTGTGTGTGTGTGTGTGTGTGTGTGTGTGTGTGTACCTGTGTGCATTGTTTTAAACATGTTTTGGGATTATGATAAAGCAACCATTTACCATTATCTGAGGTGTCAGTCTTATCAGAATTTTTGTTTAGGTATCATCTACTGACTGTAATCTACTAAGTATATACTACTAGCCATATGAAAACAGGATAGGTGCAGGTCTTGCATACAGTACAATTCCCACCAGCAGTAAGGGTGCAGGTCTCGGTACAGGGTGGGAAACTGTCACAAAATAGAAGAAAACCACACAGAATGGCATTTTGTGGCCATCAAACACTAATTAACATGTTGCCAAGCTGGGAAGTCCATGGAGAGTGTTGTGTGCCTTTCAGGGTGGCTAGTTCACTAATTATTCTCCAGAAGTTACTGTTACGTTAAGGCTGACAGGATTTTATGTTTTCTGTCTCCACAGGGAAAATGTCCTTCAGTTCACTGATCATAAAGGAAGCTCACTGCTGTCAATAAAAGTTCCTTTGGAATATTACGAGTGCTTATTTCTTGATTTTGCATTAATATGAGCGATGAGTAAATGCTTGTTGAAATGTCACAAAATTACAGTTCTAGTAAAACATCAGTAAGATTACTCACCTTTGCACACCAAGTCAAATTCACCTACAAAAATGACACTTTAGTCAATGGTGAAATTTATCTTTTTCCTTGATTAGAAAATAAGTTTACATTTGTGTACATGTAAACAACTACAAATGCTTAAATTAAATCAAAGTTGGTATCAGGCTCACCTTTAGAATCCTCTGTGTGAGTGAATGGGATATCCAATTGGTAAACCAACGAGCACTTCCTAGACTAACATAATGTTATCCTACAATGCAAGTCAAATACACAGGCCGACCCCAGAAACTGGGACTGAGGTAAAACTCAACATATTTTTTCACAAGTAACAAACTACCTAAGCAGAACACCGCTTACTATACTGTTGGAATTACACTCTTTTAGGCTGATTGCACTTATTTATGTGGTAATAAAACTCTATATTGAAATTACTAGATAGGCCTAAATGGACAGGCTACAGTACATTAAAACTAGCACTCAGGTTACTGAGCATAAGATTAAGATTTAGAAAATGTTACCATAAAGCAGCTGTGTCAACAATTTTTTTTTGCTTATCTGTGGGAAGAAACACGTGTGTGAATACAAACATACAATCATGATGTAGCTAATGTTTCTTTATGCAATACTTTAAGTAAGTCATCAAACGGGGGTGTTTTCAGTGAGGTCAGGACAGGCGTTAGATAAAGCTGTCTCCCTTGTCTCTCACACATCCCTCTACTCTTCTCCTACCACTGCAAAAGGGTGAGTGACTAAACCACATGAGTTAGTTGAAAAGGATTTTGGTTTTAGGCTTGACACTGAGCATGCACACACATACACACACACACACACTAAGTTGTGTGTTTAGTTAGAATAATTAAGTTGCGAAATCCTTCATTTCTAATCACAGGTTGCATTGGCTGGCAATGGCTGCATGGAATATCAGTTTTGGCCTTTTGGCCCTTCTGCTGGTGTCGTCCATCAGAGCAGAGGTAAGACTTCCATTAGAGCTGTCAACTAACGCGTATACACGTACATGTGTGTATGTGTGTGCGCACGCTGGTGTGTGTGTATGGGTGTATGTGCTCGTGTATGTGACAAAAATTTCAGTGACTGAATCAAGTGTTTGTGTTCCTTTTCCTGTTCACTCTGCACTTGGTGCTCATAAAATCACCATGTAAGTTATTTATATCAAATATTTTATATAAATATTTCATACATTTATATTGATCCCAAACATGACATCAATCTACAGTTGTTAAAAGACATTTTCCAGTTTCAAATGTCTTCTGTGCTTCTGATATTACTATAACACACACTCCTCAAACAGAGGCTCCTGAGGAGCTGGATCTCTCTGTGTCTGAGATCATTGAAAAGGCTAACAAAAATGTTGGTAGGTTAATGCTTTCAAGCTTCCTTTTGAATTTTTATAATAACTATTTACCATAATGTCATAAAGTCATTTTCTGTTATTAATATTCTATTCGATTTAATATTCATTTTCTGTTATTAATATTCTATTTAATGACTTTTATTGTTGTCATCATTACAGTAATAACACTCTCAGATTTTCAATTAATCACAATTTTGTCCAGTGCGAGGTCCAGATGAGCCTTTGGTGATTGACGACATTGCCTACGGCTCAGAAGAGGAGTATGAGAGGAATGCTGACCCATGCACAACCACTGGCTGCATGTGGCCCATTTCTGAAGACGGGAATGTCTATGTGCCTTACAAAATTCATGATCACTACTGTAAGTTTGTTATAGAGGGTTTTTTGTTTGTTTGTTTGTTTTGTTTGCTTGTTTAGTTATTTTACTTCTCGTAAACATTCGTTTTCAGAGAGCATTATAACGATTAATTCTGCATGACTACCGGCACTGCTTTTCCAATAATGTCATCAATAGAATAATCAATAAAGGAACATATAAAACAAAAATGGGATGTTATGCCCCATTACAGCTGATCGTGAGGAGTCTGTGATTTTGCGTGGGTTGAAGTCAATTGAAAGTGTCTCTTGCATCCGGTTCATTCGAAGGACCACCGAGACAGCCTGGATCCACATCCTGTCTCTTAATGGGTAAACACTCCACTCAATGAATGTCGACGTACATAAAAGCATTACTACAAAGTGCCATTTACCTGCCACATGACAATGTAGTGTCTGACCTTGCGTTGAATGGGCATCATCCATGTAAACACCTTTAAACACATCATGATATACACACAGTATATGTGATACAACTCTCAGCCATAACATGACTGCACACCTGCCCCCTCTGGTTAGCTGTTATTCCCACGTGGGGCGTCGGGGCAAGGAGCAGAGTCTCTCTCTCAACCGCCAGGGCTGCGTCTTCCACCACACTGTCCAGCACGAGTTGCTCCACGCTCTGGGCTTCAACCACGAGCAGACCCGCAGTGACCGTGACAACCACATCAGAATCCTCTATGAGAACATACAGCCCAGTAATGCTCACATCAAAGATCATTGATCATTATTGACCACTAATTAATACTGCTCCACTTCAACCCTCTCTGCTTGATCTAAGGTTTATCAACAACCAGTTTTTGACTGTTCCAATACCAAACAACAACTAATTATTCATGCTATTTCAAAGCAGAAGATCACAATATATATGAGTTCTGACAGTTCAAAACTTTCCACTGATTTGTTCTCTTCTCTTATGTTGATATTGACAGTGATGTCATACAACTTTGACAAGATTGACACCCTGAACCAGGACACTCCTTATGACTACAACTCTGTCATGCAGTACCACAGGTGTGTGCCATCACCTCTGAGACTGAAGCCCTATGGGCCATTTTCAAACATTACAGATTATCTCTGTACGTTTTGCATTATCTTACTGACACAGATAGAATTTGACAAATAAACAGTATATTCAGGACTTAGCTTGACTTTGACTTTGGGGTTGCATCTCTTTACACTGGATTTCCCACATTGAATGGACATTCTTCAGTAATATTGTCCTTGTTTCAGAACTGCCTTTTCCCACAACGGCCGGCCCACCATGGTGCCCATCCCCGACCCCAGCGCTGAGATTGGCAAAGCCAGAGAGATGAGTCAGAACGACATCCTCAGACTCAACAGGCTCTACAAGTGTGTGAAGAAAGGACAGCAGCTTTAAGGGAATGCATTAATAAGTCAAAACAGTCAGTGATGTTCATTTGAGGAAAAAAAATATTTCAAATGAATTTAAACTGGAAAATAAAATCATGTGACTGCTTAAATATGTTGTCTTTACTCAGGGAGATTAATGGAAATCAACAGATATTTATCTCTCATGAGACAGCAAGTGCTTCAGAGTTTAATGTTACACTTGCAGAATGTTACTTACACTGCAGACATAAACTATACAGGATAATGTAAATAAACAAATTGCCTTCAATTTCCCACAGCAGCCAGCCCATCATGGTGCCCATCACTGACCCCAGCCTTGAGATTGGCAAAGCCAGAGAGATGAGTTAGAACAATAAATCCTTGGACTCAACCTTTTACTGTCTATGGACTTCACAGACTCTAAGTGTGTGAGGAAGGGATAGCAGCTTTAATAGGCAGTGGGCCAAGCCTTGATATTGTGAATATAAGGAAATGCTTCACAAGATCTTGAAACATACAGTAAATGCTTGTTCATTTGAGAACTGTGAAAAATACTTCAGATAAACATCCACAGAATAAACACAAAATAAAAGTATGTGATTGTTCATTTGAGAACTGTGAAAAATACTTCAAATAAACATCCACAGAATAAACACAAAATAAAAGTATGTGATTGCTTAACATATCTTGTTCCCTTCTCCCTTTACTCAAGGAAATTCCTGGAAATCCAACAGATTTCCAGGAATTTTGCAGCAAGTGCTTCCATACATATGGGAATACTGAAACACTGATACTGTACAGCTAATTGTGCAGCAAATGCTTCAAAGTTGTAGGATTTTAGGTAACACTTAAGATTACAGCTCTGTTTGTGTTTTCCTGTAAGGAGCAGATGTGCTCAGTTTTGTTCTCTTTTTGACGCCATCCAAGTAAAGTTTTGTCCAGCATTTGCATCTTGCTCTCAGTCCCTATTTGGTTACAATATTACTGGACAGTAATCTACATAACTACATTACTGGACAGTAATCTTTGTTTGAAATAGGTTGGTGGCCACTGCTCTGAAACTGTTGAAACTCTAAATGGGGTATAATTTTACACAACAGAAATTACAGTAATTGTAAATACTGAAGCAGTTCTGTGTCGCTTATTTAATTCTTATAAACAGTACGTCAGAAAGTCCTTAGTATGCCTTCATCAGAGCCTGCTGTTTAAACCAGCTGTTACCTCTCCACTGACACAAGGCCACATTTCAAAGTTTTAAGCCAAGTTACAGTGAGAAAATGTCCAGATGTCACATCTCTGCCTGACTTCTTGTTTATTTCATCTGGCGTCATTACAAATTCTCTATATAAAGCCACAGTCATTGTCAAGAATTAATCCAAGTTACAGGTGAGAAATTATTTTGTCCTACAACTGGTATTTGATTGCAATGTGTTTTCCAAAGTGTTGTTATATTGTTGCTGTATACTGTACTGTACATGTATGTCTCCCTCTGTCTGATTTCCCTGTAGACTGCAAGTGGAAATGTTTTCCTTCAAACTTCTTGGGGTTTTTGCCCTGATTGCTTCCTCATGGGCTGAGGTGTGTTTTCATGTACTGTGTGTGTGTGTGTGTGTGTGTGTGTGTGTGTGTGTGTGTGTGTGTGTTGTGTGTTTCATGTTTGTTTTGATTTTTTTAATCTATAATTGTGTCTCAATATTTATGTTTTTTCTTGTTTTTTGGGGGGGGTAAACCCGCTCTGGTCCTAACATGTGTAAGTATTAATGTATCCCCAAATAATCTGAACATGCCACAACATAATCAGTTGATGTACAATAATGTGAATGAACAACATTGTGTAATACATGCATATGTACTATTGTCCCCAATGTATAATGTGTAATTTAGGAATGATTCTGTTGGTATCAAGGACACCTCTTTGTCAGAAAGAATTGAGAGGGCTAACAGGAATGTTGGTAAGAAATTTAATTTGGCAAGAGCACATTGACCCAAAATTATAAAAAATAAAGTTTGCAGTGAATAAATATTGGGTAACACTTTACTTGAATGTACAGTCATAAGCATGACATGACACTGTCATAACAGTGTCATAAAAGTATCATGTTACATACATGACTGTGTCAAAAACATAATGTCAGTGTCAGAAACATTTTATGACTGTTGTCATGAAGTGTAATTTGTTTATGACAAATGACATTAATCAAAGTGACATTACCAAAAGTTGTCTTTGTCATGACAATTTGACATTAAATTAGTTTGGGATGTCCTTATTATGACAACTTGACATTATTCAAAGTGACATTGCCAGAAAATGTCTTTGTCATGACAACTTGACACTAATGACATCATAATTAGATGTACAGGGTTACAAACCAATTATAGCACTTGGTCACTGATGCTTCATTCCATTGTCATAATGGTGTTATGACATGTCAGTTTGTCCTTCGTGATATGTTAATGACACATCAAAATGCTACCACTTTAGGTAAAAGAATACCTTCATTAAACATTCATAAAGTTGGTATGACAGTCCGTTTTGGGTATCCCGCCCATAGCATGTGAAGCATCAGTGACCAATTGCTATAATTGGATTGTAACCTTGCACATCTAATTATGATAAGTCATTAGCGTCAAGTTGTCATGACAGACATTTTCTGGCAATGTCACTTTGAATAATGTCAAGCTGTCATAATAAGGATATCCCAAACAAATTGAATGCCAGGTTGTCATGACAAAGACAATTTTTGGTAATGTCACTTTGATTAATGTCAACTTGTCATAATGAAGACAGTCCAAACAATGTCAACTTGCCATGACAATAAATGATTGACACTTCATGACAACAGTCATAAAAGTGACAGTGTCATGTCATGCTTATGAAGGTACCTTCAAGTAAAGTGTTACCAAATATTGCACTAGTAAATAAATATTGCATTGGGCTGACCGCATGTTTGATTGTCCTAAAGTCCGTGGCCCTGATGAGCCTTATGTGGAGGATGATATTGCCTACACTTCTGAGGCTCAGAGGAACGCTGACCCCTGCACATCTGATGGCTGCCTGTGGCCCAAGTCCTCTGATGGACTAGTCTATGTGCCTTACTACATCACAGACGAGTACTGTGAGTAATCTTGTTTCCCATTTACAGTAGATATTGGTTTAGATAATGGTTTGCATGCAAAATTTGCATCATTGGGGATTTACTACAGGCTCTTAGTCTGAAAGACTTACAGGAACAGTCCTCTGGAGGGCAGTGGTGACAGAAGTCAGATGACCCCACACGTGAATAATTAGCTGCTATATACTGGAAGTGCTGGAACTATTGGACCTTTAAAACCCATTTGCTCTTGTTCTTATATAGCGTCTCGTGAGAGGGCTGTCATTGAGCGTGGTCTGCAGTCCTTTTCCTACAGCACCTGCATTCGTTTCATTCCCTGGAATAGTAGCCACAGAGATTACCTCTACATTAAGTCAAACACTGGGTACGTTCATCAAACACATCAACACATCCCTACCTTCTGGTCATATCATGCTGCTTTGTTTTGTCTAATCATAGAGTTCAAGTTTTCTTTATAGCATAAGGGAACACACATGTTATGTTGGTTAACCTATGTCTGCATCTTGCCATTGTTCATATCGTGCTCTTGTGTTTTATTTTAGTTATTTTTAATTCTGTTTTATTTTAGTTTTACTGACCATTATTTGGTGACCATGCAGGATTTTTCACAGTGGACAGGGGTGATATGATGTAGCCATCCCTATTCTCTTGTCATCTGTCATTTGCTTTAGATGCTACTCTTATTTGGGTCGTCTGGACAATGGTCAGGTTCTGTCTCTGAAACGTCCTGGCTGCATCTACTTTGACACTGTCCAGCACGAGCTGCTCCACGCTCTGGGCTTCAACCACGAGCAGACCCGCAGTGACCGTGACAACCACATCCGAGTCCTCCTTGAGAATGTCATCTCTGGTACATATGTCCAATGACTGTGATTTTTCCATCTGGTACTAGAGTCTGGTCCCACATACACATTCTCTCATACATGCATGGGCAGATTGCACAGTACTGCTAATCCCTGCCCCATGGCTAACTGTTATGAGAAAAGTCTGTAATGCTCATCTCTTTTCTTCATGTTCCCTTCACAGGCAAGGAGCACAACTTCAACAAGAAAAACACTCTGAACCAGGGAACTCCATACGATTATAACTCTGTTATGCAGTACTTCAGGTCAGTACATCTCTACAACAGTGATCATTGTCAGATTAGATGTTTTTCTTGATTGATTGATTGATTGATTGATTGATTGATTGATTCATTCATTCATTCATTCATTCATTCATGATTCATACATTCACACTTTTGCTTGCCGTCTAGGATGTCGTCTCAAGTGCATTCTCCAATAACTGCATACTTCAAATACTGAAATATTTGGTGCATTTTATTCCATTTTAATCCAAAAAGGGTTCTTCTGTACATGTAATTATTCTTTTGTATTCTCTCTTTGTTTTAGAACTGCCTTTTCCAGCAATGGCCAGCCCACCATGGTGCCAATCCCAGACCCCAATGTTGAGATTGGCACAGCCACGGAGATGAGCAGCAACGATATCCTCAGGATTAACAGGCTGTACAAGTGTTAAGAGGCCTTTCTGAAACAGGCATTCAGACTACATAATTCAGGTGAGTATGTGTCAAACAAAACAATTATGCATTTTGTTTCTTTAAAATTAAGTATTGTAGGCCTATACCATTTAACTATTATATATCCAATACAGATTGGAGGTGGTTACATTTGAATCCAACTGACTCTGGCCTTATGGATTCCTGAATATTGATTAAAATTAAAACATGGAAGAATAGCAATAAACAAAAATGCAAAATACCATTACAGTGAGTATTTTTTTTCCTCTCATACATCAAAGCGTTCGCTAGCTAATCAAATTCGATGGCGAGGCCGCCAAACAGGAAGTGAGTGCAAATGCTTTGATATATTGGTGGGATGACTTTGGACACCATCAAAAATGATGCATTGTGATTTGGCCTCTAGGGGGTGAGGCAATTAGCAAAAACATGTTTAGGCTCATGTCTCTTTATGTGTTTAGAATTACATGTACGTTTTTATATTAGTGATGCTTTGGGACATGCACAATGAACCTACAGTCGGCAGTCTTCTCATACTGAAAATATCAAAAATTGAACTTCTCTGTGTATGCTCCATACTTAGCCCTATCGTCACGAAACTTGGCACAGACGATCTTCAGACCACACCTGACAAAGGCCATGTCAATATTTTGCTTGCCATAACACTAGTCTGCCACAACCGAACAAAATTGAAAGCAACACCACCAAACGGGAATCGGCCTTGTGTCTTTGTCATACTTTGGCATGTTTACTCGCACCTTGAAGTAAGGGCATGTGGTCGTGTCTCCTGCTGGGGTGCAGCCATGACAGTCCCATGCATCAAACCGGGGACCTGTGAGCGCCCTCAGCACTAAGGCCAGATTTCATGGCAGATGTTAAAGGAGCATGGATGTCTGAGGCAACGACAGCCAATGGTCAGATAAACTTTGAGTGTCGGAAACAAGCGCTCTGTGTCAAAAAGGTGTTGGAGGAAGGTTAAGATTTGCTCTACAGAGCATGAGAACTTGTCGAGATCATGCTTTTTACACCAATCCGCGGATTTTGTCCACTTAAAGGTGCACTATGAGATCTTGCATGGTTTTTAACACAATTTCATTTACTGTATGTCTCAAATCGTAGGCATCTCCCCTTGATCAGCTTGCTGCCTGCCCCCTGAATACATTGTGAAAAAGTCTGGTCTCTGGAGACAACAGAAGTGACATCATACAGGATCTCATAGTGCACCTTTCAACCTGTTAACGGGGCTCTAGTTCTCTGAATCGTTTTTAGGACTGAGAGCGGATGGATGCCAGATTGTCCCTCCTGCCTGGGACAGCAGATCTTTGCGCACCGGGAGTTTCCAGGGCTCGCTATGCGGCAGCGCTATCAGCTTGGGATGAGGGGCAGCAGGGGGCTATCAGAATTAGCTTGTGCCCGCCCCTCTCTACTCTCTCCAGCACTGCTGGAGTCAGAGCTTTCGGAGGTAGGGTATACAGCAGAGCCCTTGGCCTAGGGCGTCCACACCCAGTGGGGCGTCTCATAGACAGTAAAAGAATAGACAGCGGGAACACGCTGTTGCCAATGGGAGAGCAATGAAGCTCATTTTAGTTGAGCACCACCTCTACTGCGCAGGCCCCAAGTCAGCTCGCTGACGTAAAGCAACGTTCTCACAACAAGTAACTTTTATGGTGCATGTACCCTGAATAATTTCCACAGACAGTAAAAGTGTGTTTGTAGATAATGTCTTCAGCCAAACCTATTCGACATGCAGCCACATATATCCAGAGAAGTTAAGTTCCAAAGCTTCATAGAACTTTGTTAAATTGATGGTGTAGTTTAATAATCTATGATCTGACTAGGGGATTATGGTCCAAACAGTTCGGTTATTTATTTATTTATTTTACGTTTCACATCACCTGAGGCTACCAAGTAGCATAAATGCTCAAAATGCTTATCTTTGACTATAACGCTACTTACGAACTAACAGATCCTGTTGCAAAATGTAGTTTCTCTGTAGATAATAATATTGTCGCTGACATGAAGGCTCATAATTCTTTTATTTAAGTCAGACAAAATGAATGGGGTGAATGGGGATGCTACTGCTAGGTGATCTTTGGCCATCTTCCGAGGTTTCAGTTGAGTTTCCTAGCCCCTTGGTCTCCCTCTGCCGGACAGGACAACAGCTGGCAATGTGTTGTTTCACGGAAGACAAAGAGATCCATCTCTGCCTTTTCCGAACCACTGCCAAATCCCAGTCGCCATTCTTTTTGAGACAGGGGGCCCCTCATCAGCATGTCCGCCACCCTGTTCTGCACTCCGGCTACATGCATGGCTCTGCGCGAGATGTTGTGGCATTCTGCCCACAGCAGCAGATCCCTCACAGCAGCAGATCCCTCACCAGGCGGCACAGCCTCTGAGGGTGCAGCACTTCCTGGTGATTGATGTATACCACTGTTGCTGTGTTGTCTGATCTTACCAACATATTCTGACCGACAACCATCGAGCGAAAATGCCTAAACGCAAGGTGCACCATTAACAGCTATACAGGGTATTGATGTGCCAACGTCGCAATCGGCTGTTCCAACGTCCTCTGACAGACCTGCCCTCACACACTGCACCTCAGCCAAAGAGAGATGTCTGTTGTTAGAGTGTGTCTGAGAAGTTGGTCGGGATTCGTCAAAAGGATCCAGCATCTCTGGTCCACTCGCACACACTTGTTCTTGTACCGGCCAGGGCCTGCGTGGAGTGCTGCAAACCAGTGCATGTGCAGGAGGCCAAGAGGCACTGCAAGTGAGGCCACAGCCAGCAGCCCCAAGAGCCACAGACATAGACACATGCTGACAAGGGCATCTCTGCGAAAGCTCTCCACGCACTCGCTGAGACCTGTCTGCCGTGCTTGAGACAGCTATACCGGCCTACTCACTGAATCAAGTGCTCGCTCCAGATAGAGAATCGATTGTGCAGGAGTGAGGCAGCTCTTGTCCCAGTTCATGAGGAAACCTAGAGGCTGTAGGTGGTCGAGCGTCACTACCACATGGCTCTCCAGAAGAATGTGGGTGCTCGCCAACACCGCCTTATTGTCTCGCCAATTTACTATGTGTACACATCTCCTGATAGAGAGAACTCCAAAACTCTGCCTTCAAAGGCGAAGCCCAGGAACTTCCTATGTCACAGGCTCACTGAAACATGGAAATGTGCGTCTTTCAGGTATATTGTAGCCACCCAATCTCCCTGCTGCACACTCTGAATTAAGTGCTGCAATGTCAGCATTTTGAACGGTATGGTCATTAAATATGTGTTCATTGGCCAAAGGTCCAAGATGGGCCTGAGGCTGCCATCTTTTTTTGGGACTAAGAAATTTTGGCTGTACCTTCCCTCTTCCCACTGGTCTGGTGGCACCAGTGGCGGCCTGCTTGTTTATCTCTCAGTGCATTCTCCTGCATCCGATTCATTCGATTTATCCGATCCAAGGACCACCGAGACAACTTGGATCCACATCCTGTAAAATAAAAAAAGAAGCTACGTAAACAGAGTGCTCGTTTAGCAACGCTATTTTGCTGCTTCGCTAAAATCGCTATAACTCAGTCCAGG
>JASCQY010116614.1:5000-15654 GCA_030264315.1 Sardinella tawilis
GATACAAAATGACAGGCTGAGGTTAGCTGCTGCTACAGTGGAGAATAGAAGAAGGAGAAAGAAGACAAAACAAGGTATGCAGAGAGCAGGACAAATCAAAGTTAAAAATGCCAAGAGTGCCACCACATTTAGACCGATGATTTCAACCGGTCATTACTGGAGTCTGTCCAGGGCTGTCCAACTGAATGTTGACAGACAGACACATCCATGTATCCTTTTCCTCATTAATCCAATCTAAGAGTTCCAAGAAAGCCTTTAGCATCATCAAATAAAATGTTAATCATGGACTGTGGTGAAGCCCTCACCACCTGACAAAAGTTAAAAGACAAAGAATCCACTATGACTATGGAGTACTACAATACTACAATATCACTACAGTTTAAATCACAGTTTAAATCACAGAGAAAAGCTCTGGAATAAACACTCTTAGAAAAACTAAAGGTAGGTGGTGAGTGGGCTATGGTGCTGTTTATTTGGACCTGAGGGGGAAAAAAGGTCTTTGAGAGTTTAATAAAGAACTAGTACTGGCATGTCATAGCTTGTCCAGTTTTCAAAAAGGAGATTCACACCGTCAGTCGACAGCCGCTACGTCATCAGACTGCCTCCAGAGACCTCAGCGGCATTGACATGTCTTGAGCCTCTGGAGGATTTTCATATGAATTCACAGAACCACCACCGCACTGATTAATGAACCTTTCATTTTCATATGAGTAGTAATAATGGGCTACACAACTCCTCATGTTAACTTTGTGACACTACATACACAACTACTGATGAAAAATAAGAACTACATCTATTATTGCAGACAACCATAAACTTGCAAGTTGCAGAAACCATCAGATAATAAATGGACTGCATTTATATAGCACTTTACAATCCATGCCTCACATTCACCCATTCACACACCAGTGGCCAAGACTGCCATGCAAGGCACCAGCCTCCACATCGGCTGTGGGATTTAGTGTGGGGTTTAGTGTCCATCTTTTATTACATTAGGACATAGGCCTACTGTAAGGTAATGTCTATTACTAGTGCTAAGGGATTCTGCTAGAACTGCATTACTATTGCAAAGGGGTTATTGGTATTATTACTAAGGGCTTCCTCTACTACTATAATTTGGAATTCAGCTAGCAGCTAGCCTCTACTACTATGACTAGGAATTCAGCTAGCAGCTAGCCTCTATTACTACTGGGAACCCTGTGAACCTCTAGGACTAGGTAAGGACTTCTGCTAGCAGCTAGCCTCTATTACTAAAACTAGGACTTCAGCTAGCGGCTAGCCTCTATCACTACTGATAACCCTCTTACCTCTGGGCTTTGACCTTGGTAGTGTACCCCCGCTAAAGTCAGTGTACGCCTTCCATGCAGGGCGCTCTGTTGGGGTGTGAATAAAGCGTAACAAGCTGACACGACATCCATGATGACGATGACGATGATAAGACCTCTGATCAGGCCTAAGCCTGCTATTGATCTGACATTCAGGCCCATAGCAATACCCACCAAGTTTCTGTTTTAGCATTCTCAGTGAACAACATGTACTGGAAAGTGGTTTGGGAACAAAATAAACTCTTCATACATTGTTTTTGTTCTAACAATTGAAAGGCTCTATGATTAATATTTCTTTTTTTTGTAGTTACTAGAACTAGACCCACTGGAGACTGAAATGCAGGAGTGGTGCACATCTTTCTGTGGTGCATGTCTTGCTGTGGTACACGTCCTTCTGTAATCAAACATCTATAGCACCAACCACACATTCTTGGGTCTCCTTGTGACTGTGCCACAGTGCCAACACCCTTTATATATATACACTAATTATGATTGGACAGCACAGCAACAGGGCTTCAACCCTTGTCCACTTATGATTGGTTAGCAGCAGTGCTGTCATTCATCACGTCAGAATCTGATTGGACAACAACAGTGGGGTTACCCACCTCTAATGTATGACCTTGGCAGTGTTTCCCTTCTGACACTGTTGAAGGCCTAAGCCCAATTCATATGTACTTTTGAATGGACAGTGGCAGCATCACTACTCATATCTACAGAATATTCATGACCCTTTATTGACCCATGACCCATTCTGATTGGACAACAACAACAGATTACACCACCCATGTCACCTGATTGGTCAAAAACCAATTCCAGGCCCCATTCACTTTACACATCTGATTGGACAATGATTATTTCTACATCTGATTGGACGAAGACAATGGACAGTGCTACCCACCTCTGGGGTGTGACCTGGGTAAGGTGCCCCCTCCAACATTGTTGAAGGCCTTCCCCCCTGGCAGGTTCTGCTGGGTATACATGGAGTAGATGGAGCTTGCCGCCACGATCTGCGGCCGGGAGAGCGGCGGCGTGTTGTTGGCCGAGACGGCAGGATCCTTCGTCGACGGGGGTGGAGGGTCAGGTGTGAAGGGGTGCACAGTGGCGGCGGGAGTGAGAGAAGGTGCGTTAGAGTCCGACTTGGGCTTGGGGGGAAGAGGGAGGGGTAGGGTACGGCCAGACGAGGAGGAAGAGGGGACGTCTGAGCCAGACAGGTGGTTGACTGGTCGGGCCTTGCCAGGGAATGTGCCCGTGGCATATCTGGAGAATGAGGAAGATGAGGAAGAGGACGAAGAAGAGGAGGAAGAAGTGGGAGGGGCCGGAGGAGGGGCTTTCGGCTTGCTAGGGACAGGGGGTGGGACCTTAGGAAGAGGTTTGCCATTCTGAATGGGATGAAACAGTAAGAAAGAAAGAACACTGTAAGCCACGCAGATTTGCTTAAATACGTAGAAGTAGCATATAAAAATGCAGTATTGTGTTTTTACGACACACAATAGAAGAGGTTCCAAGGAAGTACAGCTCATTGCAGTATTTATGACATGACATCAAGTGTGTGTTTGCTCAAGCCCTGCTCTAGTAGTGCACAACAAGTGCATTCACCACAAATAAATAAACAAATAAACAAATAAACACATAAATAACGAATAAAATGATGTTGTTTCCTGTTTTAAAGCAGAAGTAAGGAGAGGTCAGCTGACATACAGCAGAGTACGTACAGTACAGTACATGTGACCACTCAGACCTCAAAGGACTGCTGTTTCCTGAGCTAATGGCCTACACTATGTACTGTACAGAACATGTATGTGCATGTTTATGCACTAGATGCTTGTATCCAAAGCTTATGTACAGTACAGTAAAGTACAGCACAGCACAGCACAGTGTGTCTCTGGCTGCATGAGTAAGTGTGCATTAAACCTGTTTAAACACGTAGACATAATTATTCTGCTGTCTGTAACTCCCCATTAGCCCTGTTCCTGTTAATCTTAAAAAAGGATGCAGATTTTCCAAGGAAGCCCCATCACCATCAGCCTTTGCATAAATACTGTGGATTTGTGAATTTCCCTGTAAAATGTGTTTCATATACAGTACATTTAAACAGGCATGCTGCCTCTTGGTCTCTCTCTTTCTCTCTCTCTCTCTCTCTCTCTCTCTCTCTCTCTCTCTCTCTCTCTCTTTCAGACACACACGCTCACACATACTATAAAGTACATAAACCAATTTTGCTTGAAAAAAAAGGAAACATTACAGTAAAATATGCATTAAGCAAAGAGCCCCTGGTAAGAGGATTAGAGCCATACTGTACTGTGCATATAGGAGGCATATGAGATTTACACCAGCAGGGGAGGAGGATTAGGCTGCAGTACCTGCAAGTCCCTCAAGAGGTCCTCCTTGCTGTGGTTTTTACGCAGGGGCAGAGGAGGAGGTCTCAGGTCTGCATCTGAGTCTGAGAGAGAGAGAGAGAGCGAGAGAGAGAGAGAGAGAGGGAGGGAGAGATGAGGAAAGGAGGGAAACAGGAAAAAGTAACAAAAATAGGTATTTTTAAGAGAAAGGAGGGAAATAATGAGAGGGAGGAGAGATGGAGAGAGAGAGGATGGAAATTATGAAAGGAAGGAAAAAGAGAAAAAGGGAGGGAGAGAGAGAGCGAGACAAAGAAGCATTTTTAAGGAAAGAGTGAGAGGGAGAAGAGAGATGAGGAGGAGGAGAGAGAGGAGAGAAAAGAGAGAGAATAAAGGGAGGTGGGGGATAAAAAAACAGCATGAGAGAATGGAGGAAAATAATGGAAGGGAGGAATACAAACAATTAAAAAAAGAGAAAGGGATGGATGAGGGAGGGAGAGAGTGGAGAGAGAGAAAATAAAGAGAAAAAGGAGTGAAGAAGAGAAAGAGAAAAAAAGAGCAAGGGAAGAGAGAAGAAAGAGGGAGAAAAGTGGGCAAGCAGGAGATACAAAAATCGAATAGTGTGAGAATGAGGGAGGGAGACAGAGAAACAGACATGGTCTACTCTACATACTGTATATAAAAAATAATAATCAAATAAATGTTTTATTATTATATTACAGGTTATAATAAACTCTGGGAGTGCATGATACTGGTGTTTTGCAGACTTTTTCTCCTTTTTCCTATGGGTGTACCAACCCATTTTTTCACATTGGTAGTTTTACAGTCAGAGCTGTTTTGTTTTCCAACAAAGGGCCGGAAAATAGTTCCTTTTTTGTAGCTCTGAAGGACTAATGATGATGACGATGCATCAAAGACTTTAGATTTTAGATTTTACAGCACTGGGGTGGAGGTGAAAAGCCTTCCAGCTGCACCTTCAAAGCATAAAGCCTCTCTAGGACACTCAGGAGAGAGCACACACACACACACACACACACACACACACACACTTACCCTTACCCCTCAACCCCTACATACTTACAATCCATCACCAAATGCAGTTAATTTCCTATCAAATGTATGCAGGCCTACAATGTACTGTAGGTCTATGACTGGATTTAACATTAGGCCTATATGCAATATGCACAATAACATTGTCACAGGTTACAGACCTGTTTCAAACCAACTTTCTAAATGTGAATGTAAGACAACCAATTAAACATTAAACCCAATTTAGAGAGGGTTGAAGTGGAGCTTTGCCCTACTCCCTGATAGAGTTAGAGGTGTGGCTTTATCACAACATCTCATTATAACCTCATAGGGTTTTGTTCTCTCTCTCTCTCTCTCACACACACACACACACACACACAAATACAAAGAGACATAAATACAAAAACGCTTGCATCAGCAGGCCTCCCTTCCCCTTGCAATTTGAAGGCCAAGGCAGAGGACCCCCCAGTGCGGGGGAGGACAGTTACTTCCTTAGTTTAGACAGTTACTGCCTTAGAGCTTAGCTAATGAGCCTTAGCCTCTGGAGGCGTCCTGATGGAGGCCCTCCGTACTCTCTCTTCTCCCCTGGAGGCATAAAGCCAGGACAGACCATGCCCATGCCATGCCATGCAACCATCAGACAGAGCTAGTTCCAGTCTGGAACACCACATGTGTATCATCAGCTGGCATGGACTGGACATAGGGCATACAGGGCAATGCCCGGTGGGCCAATGCACATTTTTGGGCCGACGCTGTCAGAATTTAATAAACAAAAAGTAGGCCTATATTTTAAATATTTTTATAAGTGGCGACAGTATTTGAAACATGGAACGCGTCCATATTTCGTTCGCATAATAATCACATAATAATCACATAATAATCATGGTGGTATAAAAAAATAATAAAAAATCATGATGGGCTGCCTTGGCCAAAAATTGCCTGGGCTGTTTTTTGGTTCCAGTTCGGCCCTGATTATCAGATCATCAGATAGTGTCAGCCAGTCTAGCAGCAGTGTGTATTGATTCACTCAATGCAAGTTGAATTGACCTCACGCAGGCAACACAAGTCACAGTTCAGCAGTCAACTCTTCTCTTGAGAGGCGTGCGCTGGAGGCAGAGATGCTTCTGGGACAGCAGCACATGTAGATGGTGGAGAATATGGACACACACCGATAATCACACATTCACATACAGATTCACAAACAGATAAACACACACATACATATAAACACATTTTCACATGCAGATAAATACACATAGGACTACTGTACAGATGAACAGATACTGACATGGTGCTTACAGTACATGTATGTGGGGGTTGATGATGTATGGTGTTTTGGTTGCTTGCATTACAATTGTACAGTATGTTTTCTGTGTGTGTGTGTGTGTGTGTGTGTGTGTGTGTGTTGTGGTAATGTGTAAGTTCCTCTATTTCAGCTCCGCTCTTATGCTCTCTCTCTCTCTCTTTCTCTCTCTCTCATCATTTTTATCACTTAATTGGTTTGAAGGGACACTGATAAATCGTATCTGTATAGCTTATGTGGACATTATGGTTTTTCTTTGGAAATGTTTTCAGTTATCTGTGTGTGTGCAGAAAACAAGTCTGATCACACCACGTGTAGAGCAGCTGGCGTTTCAGTTTCTCATTTTACTAGAGAGCCTAGCTTAGTTCTCATACTTCCTAAATATAAGCCACATTAGTCTATAAATGTTGTCTTTAAACCAAAACAAAACAAAGTATTGACCGCACCCCTTGAATTAACTGCATTCATCTATTAACTAACAACTAACTTAACATTCCCAAATGATTCATAATAAGACCTTGCTTGAGAAAATAGAATGAAGAGAAAAAAAACATCCCCTTGTAGACCTAGAAATCTAACTGTACCCTATAGCAGTAACATATGGTTTTGCTCAGCAGGTATATCTAGTGTAGCCACGCACCATAGGGCCTCAATAGAGCTACTATTGGTCTTACCAATGTCCTCTCTTTGTAGAGGGCGGGCTTAGCACGATGATAGACAGAGCTGTAACAGTGCAAAACAACTAAATGGCCAAGGAGTGGTAATTTGGTATAGATTTGTCTTTTCTTTGAAAATTGAGCAGAATAAAGTCATTAGCCTATATTGAAGTCAGTAAAGTCATTATTCATTCGTTCGAAAGAAGAATGTATTGGCTGTTTCACCTACATTGGTCTGATTAGTCATAGTCCTATACAGTGTTAAAGACAGCCGCTGATTCTCCCCCAGGATAGAGCCCGGTCTATTGCTTGTGGCCAGGCCACATTTTAATGTTATAGTTTGTCAGGCTAATTCACATGTATAGTCCCCAATGTGTTACCCTCAAAGAAACCTCTTACTGTAGGTTATTACTTTGGTATAACCACACTTGTATAATATCTTATACTATACTCATAGGCCTACAGTATATTAGTACACTAGTCCAAGTTTTTCCTTAGCTTTAAGAATTGCTTTAGCTGTCACTTTAAGAATTGTGTGTCCGTGAATACTAGTGAAGATCCCGTTCTCACCAAAAGACTAATATACTGTAGTGTTACAGTAAAAGGTAGAACTTCAAAAGCAGAACTGATTCCGCCTTTAACAATGCAGATACTGCCTGTGTGTATGGCGCTTTGCTTTCAGTACACCAATGCACATACAGTGCCTGCAAAAAAATCTGTAAAAGTGAAGCTTACAACTGTTGTGTCACAAAATGCTGATAATGACTGGCAATCTGATTTGTAGTTCATATATTCTATCCTCAAGTCTTGACTCCCAATAGAAATGAATACGTTTCAGCTGGGAGAGAATTCGATGCAAAATGGTTTTATTGACATGACAGTGTAAATCAACAACAATAACCCAAATGAGTTTTTTTTTTCCAGGGTCACATAGCAGTCACAATTGTGAATAATATCTATTATCTATGAACTTTTTTGAACCCTCCTAAGTGGAGTGTCAGCTCTTTAGTCAGACTGGAATGTCTTCTAGTAAAACACACATTGAGTCTCAACATTATATGCCAGTACAATGCGTGGTATAACATGCGTTGAATAACATCTGTTGCTTTCAGACTGATAATATGGTTAGTAAGCAAGCATTATTATACAGTATGGGCAACATGGCCTTGTCTCCTTATCTCTCAGACCTTACACCTCTGCCCTAATCTACTGGATCATTTTCATTGCTTTGTTAAATTGCTATAGAAAATATTTGTGATTACCTATTAGGTGATTACCTATTACATGGTTAACTGATGATTAACTATAACATATCAAACTCTTAAGAAGTTATTAAATGCAGAATAGGCACAACTAACTAACAACTAACATGCATAACATGTGTCAAACCTGCATTACTAGGCTACATAAAATGTAATTGGGTTAACTACGCCTCTGCCTCCTCCAAGACCACTCTAGAGAACACCTTGGGTGTGTTTGCCTGTCACCCTCTTCACTCTGTTGTGACCCCTTATGCAGAAACAGCTTTGGCGCCATCTTCCCTTCCTGTAGGTACAGTAGCATTGCAGGCGCTGAGTGGCAGTAGCAAGCTGCTTCTCCTTCAGCAGCTCTCTCAGGCCCTGATCCACGGATTCCCGTTGTGGGGCCGGCGAACCGGACCGCCCTGGAGGCTGCTGGCATTGCTTGACCCCACGGGTCTGGCCTTTTTCCCCTTCTTCTTCTTGTAATTCCTTTTGAGGCGCTCAGCTGCCGTGGCTCTTCCCTCCACTCTGTCGTAATACTTTCGGATTCGATCCAAGTTGGTTTTGTCGCGCTGGTTCAGCAGACGGCGCCTGATAGAGCTGAAGTGGAATTCGGGCAGCGATGCCACAAAATGGAGCGTAGCCTTGGGCAGTGGTGGTGCTGAGCGGGATGCCCTGGAGGAGCGCCCATCCTCTGGCCTGACGCCCCAATTAGCCCGGGCTACTGCTGCTGAGGGCAGCATCTCCATCCGTGGGGTTTGGGGCGCAGGTGGCTGAGCTGGAGCTGGAGCTGGAGATGGAGCCACAAAGCCTGTGGCTGGTGCTGCCTGCCGCCTGGGCCCAGGTGTCATCGGGAATCTGCCGGTGGGCGCTGGATTGAAGCTCGAGGCCATCTCTGGGAATTCTTTGGTAGCGTTCGCTGCTGGTAGCTGGATGTAAGGGTGGAATTGCTTGACTCCCCAGGCTTCCAGATATGCTCTGATCCAGGATCTTGAATGTGCTTAACGGCAAGACACAGGTTAGTTCGGCCTTAGGTGCTGCTTCTTGAATGCTGCTCACTGGCTCTCAGTCTGGCTATTAAACGGCTCTCTGACTTCATCTAGTGTATTTGTCTGTATTTGGGCCCCTCCTCTCATGTGCCCCTCATCCCTGGTTTACAACTCCTGTCCACTGCGGAGGCTCATCCGAATCTCTCAGCTCCTCTTTGTCTGTGCCAGAGCAGCACACAGCATGTTGTCCTCAGGCCCCGGCCCTGCTGCAGGTGGCCTTATCTCAGATGGGAGGAGGGAGCCACTGAAGGTCACCCAGATATGGCATTCCAGCACCTAGTGCTGCTCTCAGCCTTTGAAGACTATTGGGTTGGAGTTCTATTTGTTTGTTTTTTTAATTAATTAAAGAATTATCTATTGAGTTATTTAACGGATACTTAAACAACTCACCCATTTAAACTCCCCAACTTGTGTGTGTGTGTGTGTGTGTGTCTGTGTGCATGTGTGTGTGCTTACACTGTAAACTCCTATTTGACTGATCTCTGGGGAAGCTCACCATCAACACTTTTATCTTTCAACTTATAAATTGGAGTACATCTTCCCTTAAATAAAGCTGTCTGTTATTTGCATCATAACCCCAACAACTTCAAGTTTCCTGGCAGTTGACAGTGCAGGTACACACACACACACACACACACACACACACGCACACACTCACACACACACACACACATACACACACACACACACACACATACACAAGAAGGTATTGTGGAGGGGTGAGGACTGTGGATTGGAGAGGAGTGTGTCTGCTGTGGTGAATTGTATACATATACAGTATGTATTTATTAGCATATAAAGGGTTGTTATCATAGAGTAAAGTAGTTATAGTATAAGTTGTTTCTCGTTATTAGTTGCTTTACGTTGAGAGGAGAAAAGGGGCAGACAGGTCTGTGTCTCTATGTGTGTGTGTGTGGTGTGTGTGTGTGTGTGTGTGTGTGTGTGTGTGTGTGTGCATGCAAGGTCAAGAAATGTGGACATGGGCCAAAGCAAAAAGGGAGTCTGTCTGACTCGTCTCTATAGTGCAGGACGAGTGGACACACAGAGGAAGAGTCAGGAATATGTGTGTGCATATGTACTGTACTGTGTGTGCCTGCATGTGTCTGTGTGTGTGTGATGAGAGGTAACCTAAGGGTTAGCCTGAACTTGAAGACCCACTTAAAGCCTTTCATTTCTGTCATTGTGTATGATATAGGCTAGTGGTGCCCTGGAGAATGTATGTATGTGTACGGTGTGCTTAGCCAACAGTTCAGAAGAGCATGAGGACAGAGAGCGTGCATTTGTGTGTGTCTGATGAGAGAGATGATGATGATGATGATGATGATGTGTGTGTGTGTGTGTGTGTGTATGTCTATGAAATACTGACTCTGATATTTGTGTGTAGATGAGTAATGTCATCCAATTACCAGTTAAATATGAGGATAGACTGACCATGACACTTGTGTGTTGTTGCTGTAATGACTAAGGAGATGTACTGTCCTGTACTGAACTGTATGATTGAGCACCCCTTAGGCCTCACACATGAAAGAGGGTCAGGTGAGTTGAGAAACTCAATTACCTCCTATACATATGTATGACTGAGAGTTTTTAATGAAGACTAGACTTTGTGGCCTTCAAAAAAGGAAGAAACAAGATACAAAGTACAAGATACAAGAAGTTTATTTGTCACATGCATATGATTACTGCTGTAAAAAATGCAGTGAAATGAAATCAGTTTC
>JASCQY010116627.1:0-15652 GCA_030264315.1 Sardinella tawilis
AGTGAGTGAGTGAGTGAGTGAGTGAGTGAGTGAGTGAGTGAGTGAGTGAGTGAGTGAGTGAGTGAGTGAGTGAGTGGAATGATGCGAGCGAGCGAGTGAGTGAGTGACAGAGGAGGAAGGGAGGGAGGACCATTGTGATTGGAGGGAGGGAGTCAGTGAGCGGAATGATGAGAGTGAGTGAGTGAGTGAGAAGTGATTGGATGGAGAATGAGAGGACCGGTGACTAGTGTGGGTTAGTGAATCGAGCGAGTGAGCAGTTTGACTGGAGTAAATGAGTGAACAACGCACTCCATAGAGTGTGAGGGGAAGGGATGGAATACAGGAATGTCAAGAGGCCGTACATAACACCACGCAAATGAGAGAACAAGTTGAGAGAGGAGTGCGAGAGAGAGAGAGAAAAAAAGAGAGAAAAAGAGTGAATGTGTGAGGGAGTGGAAATGAGAGACAACTAAAGACGAGAAAACAAAGATTAAAGATCAGTGAACACCATGCGCGGATTTTCACAAGACATACCGCCGGTGATAAAATACATGTGTTCACACGAGTCCTTCCACACAGAGGACGAATGGACGAGTGAGAGGGTGGGTCGCAAAATGAGTGAAGGAATGAAGAGGTGAGACAGTGGGTGGAAATGTAACGTTGTGAGGGAGTGAAAAAGGCAGGAAAATGTGATGAAGTAAGCGAGAGAGCGAAATGGAAATAATGTGTGCAGTGTATGGGGAGTGTGTTTGAGGGCGCGCGCACGTGTGTGTGTGTGTGTGCACGCATTAGAGCAGTGAACTTTGAATGTTTGACGGTTTGTGTGTGTGTGTGTACATCAAGGCAGTGTATTGTGAGTGTGTGTGTGCGTACTCATCAGAGCAGTGCATTGTGTGTGCGTGTGTGTGTGTTCATACGTGTGTATGCAGTATGTTTGTGTGTGTGCGCCCGTGTGTGTGTGTCCTCACAGTGGCGAGATCCTTCTGTGTGAGTCCCTTGTCCTGGCGGCCCTTCTGGATGACCTTGCCAACCTCCAGAGTGACTCGCTCATGGTGCAGCTCCTCCGTCTCTCGGTCGAGCTTTGCTGTGTTCTTGGTCACCACGTGTTGTTTGTTTTGTCCTGCAGACCCTTTCAAATCACACACAAACACACACTGTATCAAACCCTTGCACAACGCAACCAAGGCATCTTGTTAACTTTAAACAACTAGGCCTAATCAATAAACATTTGGGTCTGTCTGGAAAACAAGATGAAATCGACAAAGAACAGTATAAAGTGTATGCAAGAGCTTACATTTCTTCGACGTTTCGACTTCTTCACCCCTTCTCTGAGCAGCCGTCACTGCCTATCATGCGAAAGAGAAAGCAGAGTTCAATGTCCTCTTCTGAAACTCTATGCGCCCGTAGTTGAACTAACGTTACATTTGCCCTAATACTAATCCGCCAACGATTTTCACAACGACGCTCATTTGTGGCTGATGTAATACCGAAGTAACTTGGCAGTCAGTCATGCCATAATGGGCTGAGACGTGAAACAAGCCCTGTCTGAATGGTAATTTGGGGTATTTTTACCATGTCGCGTTGCCCGACTAGTTTATATAGCAATAGAGAGTGTAGGATGATAATATATCATTTAAAATGACCAAAAACCACAGACAAACATCACTTTCACTAAAAATAGCTAATGTTGATTTGGCTAACTTGGCCCTGCTGTTAACCTCAATGTTGGTTGATTTCTAGTTGACTTGTTTGCTGTTAGCTATCGTTAACCTGTTTCACTTTGAGCATGCAGTGAAAAAACCAAATTTGTTAAACTCGACCAAACTTGACTGTTAACGACCAAATTTACAATACACTTTAAGATACAACAACTCGAGTGTTAGTTAGCTAGCGCTACATAACATGCTACAGACAGATGGCTAACGTTTGTTTAGCTAGTAACATGCCATTTAAGCCATCTGGCTAGCTAAACGGTAGCTACCTGTTTGGACTTTGACTGAGCCGCAGAACCCTTCTTCCTCAGGACAGTAACAGTATCCCAGTCACTTTCAGCCATATCCACAATTCTAATTTATCTAAATAAAAATAAGTATACACAGTTGGCCCCAAAAAGTTGCTCAGATGCTACCGTCGATAACTCAATGGCCCCCAACACAGTTAGCTAATGTGAGTTGCAATCCACGTTGCTAAACAAGGAAACGGATGGACGTCAGTGCGTCATTGTGTAAACTTGAAAACGTCGCATACTCAACGCAGTGCGCCTGCGATGCCCAAAACTGCGCACCCACCTACGTTGACATTGGACCACTGGGTAGTACTAAACGAAAATTCATGTATATGCATACATTTGTAAGGAATGATAGAGCTCACTTTGACTTAATTTATTTCAAATAAATTATTTGACTTAGTCAACTCTTAGCTGCCCGAATTTGATCCAGCAATAAGCCTACTGCCTAACATTACCTGGTCAAGACTTTGACCCGGGGGGCTATGTTAAGTTTAACTATTTTGTGGATTTAGGAAAATGCAAAAAAACTTCCTTAGGCTAGCACCGAATTCCTGATGATGCCAATGTCCATACTTGAAATGCATTAAAACATTATTATTCCAACATATTATTTTAGGTCTCTCACAGCCCCCCACTCTAGCCTAAGCTATGAAATAAAAGTATCCTGGCTTTGATTCATACTTAAGGGTTCAGTTTTGAGTCAAGTCCTAATATTTGCAGGTGGCTTCAAATGAAGTTGTGCTGATGGAATAATGGGTGGCAAAATAGGCTAAAGGTCAGCCAAATGACCCTTTGAACCCCTTGATCCTACAGTGCACCTGCTGGGACATGCCCTTCATCTAGACTACATGTATGAAGGACCCCTCCCTCTCCTATCTGTTCATGTGGCATGTCAGTTAGAGGCTGGCTGCCGTGCTTCTCTGCCATTGCTTCATAATGACCAGACGAAAGAAGAGTATTCTCTCGGCTCTGCAGAGCTCTCTCTCCCTAGCCTTCACATTTCTTAGCTGAGGGAATGTAAGGCATTGAAAGAGGCCTTGATATTTTGATATCCTTGGTCTGCTGCACCAAATGCGTAGCTGCCTGCCTGCTCGTGCCCAGATGGTATTTATAGATTGCTGAGTCAGGTGCCCGCCACAGTGCAGTTACCTGATCGCGGGCATAAATGCGGTGCGGGGAGGACGAGTGACACGGACAGCTGCAGGGCACGGAGGGACTTTTAGGAGGCACCCAGGCGAGACGGCCACCATGCTGCCCCCCCCCTCCCACACACACACACTCCCCAGAGGTACAGGAGTTGACATTAAGACAGTATAGATTATAGCTGGAAGACTTTTCAGAGAACAACAGATTTCTCACTGCAAATGCAGTTTCGCTCTTGTTCAGTGTAATCTTTGGTCAACACACTATTTCTGCCTTATTCTTTTACATAGAAGTCCAGAAGGCTAATGTCAGAGCTGGTGAACTACATTGATTGTGGATGTCATAAGTCAAATGTTAACACTTTGGAAACCTTTGCTTTTGATCAAACATCGACACCGTCCACGAGTCTACTTAGGACTGTTTGGAGAAGGATTAAGAACACCTTGTTTATTGAAAATTGCACAATGTGATTCCAGTCGGGAGTCTTTGGCATTGTACTGTTGAAATGGTGTGTACAGTATATTAAAGGAAAACAAAAACAAAAAAAGATCATGATGTTCTGATTCTGTCAAAGATATTTTATGATCAGGTTCAATGAGTCTTAACTATTATGGAAAATTACACTTCTGAAAACCAAACGGACACAACCCCAAACAAAGACAGTGTACTGACACAGACAGACAGACAGACAGACAGACAGAGGGACAGGATAAGGAAAGGATTATTTTAAATGCCAGTTGCCAGTCGAGAGTATGATATATGCCCGACTCATTTGCCTTTGAAATTAAGCATTGACATTGTTATACTGCACCAGACCTTCACAAACCCTAACACATGCTGTTGTTAAATGAATAATTTTATTAGTCCCATCAAGCGAGTTACTCTCTCAGTTGTCTGTTATAAAAGTACTTTGAAACAAGGCAGCTGACAATATTGTTAAACGTGGGGCCATACTTGATGTATTACAAAAATATTCTCATTAACAAGTACATGCCTTCAGTCTTACTACTCCTTGTGTGCAAAATAGATCAATAGCCTCTTCAAAAAAGCAATCATCTGAAAATATCAAAAAGTTCCAAATTGTACTGTGTCTCTATGTGTGTGTGTCTTTGCTTGCTTTTCTTACCATAGAAAGATCACCCAGAATTTGGTTACTGTTGTCCAGTTTTATAGTCCATAACAGCTGCCCATTCGTGTGCTTGACATGTTTGCATAGATGATTGTGTCAATTTTGTGATGCTGTTCATTTTCCATTCAAAGAACTGGAACGTATTCCACAAGGAATGGTTACAACCAAACACATAAGCTGTTTCTTTCAGAAGATCCAAAAGTATACCTTTAGAGGGCATGGCCTTTATGATTTTAAGGAAACGTGACTACAAATGCTGAAAATACATTAGGAACACTTAGAAATATTAAGGACTTAATTCCAAAAATGTGATAAAGGCATTCAGTCTTGCAATGTACATAAGTGCTCAAAATCCTGAAGTATAAATCTGTATACAAAGCACATTTTGAATGAAAAAAAAAACCTCTAAGAAAAATTCAATTTTATGTCCAATCAATGTTCAGCATGAAAGTCCCTGAGTAGTCACACACTCACTCACCAAATTCCACGTACACAAACCATTTACAGATAAACACTTTGTCACAGCCAGCTATTAATCATCCTTGAAACGGTCCTAACAGTAGAAACAATCTGGTAAGAGATGTGCATATATCATGAGAAAAAGCACTGAGTTACAGAAAACAAACCAGAGAACCAGTGTGGATATCAACCTGTTTCAGCCACATGGGGAAGGTGTTTAACTCCTTGTGCTACTGTAGGTAAGAAATATCCCACAGTGGTTGATCCACAACCAAACCTATTGCACAATACTTATTGCCGATTCAACGATAGTGCACAGTTGGATTGTGGCAGTTGCAGATGTGTCGCACGTTCTACCCAAATACACACAGATTATGGCAGATTACAGATCAGATGTGACCACATTCAGACATTGCCCTGAAGTTGGCCACACCAGTTCCATGCTAAGATGCCATGATCTATGTCCAGATTTTGCTTGTATACAGTACACTGATGATTTTTTTGCGTGATGAGTAACCAAACAGACATTTGATTCGCTGTCAGTCACTATAAACAAAATCAGAATGTGGTACAACAGGGTCACAGAATGAGCTAAAGAACATCCCTTTTTATAAAAACAAACAAACAAACAAACAAACATAAACCAAACAAACAAACAAAGGCACATACAGACTGGTGTTGGATGGGGTTTGGTTAGTGCAGAGGGATGGAGGGGGGGGTGGGGGGGTTGAACCATGACTAGATGGGGATCCAGCTGAAGCTGCCCAGGGAGATGATGGTCTGACAGGTGCTGGACGGGAGCCACACCATCTCTACCAGGGTGTAGTGCAGGTAGCCCAGGGCGAAGCCGCATCCCACGTCCGAGAGGTGGTGTCGGCCCAAGAGCACGCGCGAGGTGCCCACCAGCACGGCCCACAGCACCAGCAGGATGCGCAGTGGCACAGCCAGCACCAAGTGTGCCAGCAGGAACTTGGACACCATGGCGGCTCGGCTGGCATGGGCCGCCGGGAACGAGTACACGTCCATGGCCATGTAATCCAGGAAGCTGGGTGGCATCTCCCATGGGCCTTTGCGCTTCACCAGCTTCTGCATCCCCGCCACCGTCATGATGTCCAGCAGCAGTGCTGGAGAGAATTGGGGCAAAAACATCATTTGTCTGAGGAAAATAGCTGCACCACTGAATTTCCACTGAACTGGAAAAACAACTAACTATCTGTCTACCTATCCATCTATCCATCTATGTATCCATCTATCCATTACATGACAGAATAAAAAAATATATGAAGGAAGACATTCTTACTTATTTGTAACTTTGGATGAAAGCGCCTGGCAGATATCTAAACTGGGGCGTGCGTAAGGAGACCACGCAGTTTAAACTATTTTCAATTTGTTCGTTTCGCATCTTTTTCCAAGTTCCACTAATTCAGTATACAAACACGTAAAAGACACATAAACACAAAAAGCTCTCCTTATTCTTCACTTTGCAGCTTTAGCGTTGAAGCTATTAAGCTAAAGTACCCCAAGATATTTTCAGAAAAGGGTCTTCAGTCGTAGGCTACATCATCAACAAACACTATCTCCAAAGGCCTGGAGGCGTGTGAGGCAGCTTTTGCCGGTGCCAAGTAGTCCTACTGTAGGTCAGGATGTGGGTGGTGTGTTTTGCAAATTTGCATTTAATTTTAGACCAATATTACTTGGACTCTTTGGTCTTAGAACTTCAAACTAGAGGATGCCCAGAGTTGGATGGGAAGCTGCAGATAGGCCTGCTGTGTTTGCCTTGCGTGAGCTGGTGTTGTGTGAAGCTTTTAGCACAAAGGGAGGGGGTGTGTTGGATCTTAAACACGTGCCAGCTCATGACAAAGCTCTCATCTGCAGCTTTCTCTATTCCCACAACCACTGACCTACAAACCCAAAGGCATCCTCCGACGCAGCCTTTCAAACTACTGCTGCCATCACATACACACACACACACACACACACACAAACACACACACACACACACTGTAATTCTTCAGCTCACTGGATGCAAACTTCTCAAAGACTCAAAAAAAACCTGAACTGTTACCCCAACATTTCTAACTTTATCTAAACTCCTTAAACTTCTTCAATTTATTGATTGAAGAAATAACCATGTAATACCAATCCAAAAAAACAAAAAATAAACGAATCTGAAAATACAAAGGGTAGAGCATCACTGATCCAACAGTTATTGTGTAGCTACCTACATCTCCACATTAATACTGTCTAATTCACATAGAATTACCATGTACCATGTACCAGTACCATGGGCTAAGGGCATACAATTTTCCTACGTTGGCCTGTCACTATCTCCATAATAACTTTGGCATACCTGTTATAATTTGTTTCTATGTAATTATCAACACTATAACTATATAAGAGCTCTACAGGCAACAGGCTGCAGTGATTTCACACGAGAACCATCACCCTATTACTGTCAACAATGGATTTCTTCTCACCAGACACAAAGAGGTCAGCTGACTCTGAACAAGACGCAGCTCAACAAGACTAGACAGACACCAGTCACCTGCTCCCAAGAGACCCTATCAGCAAATGATTTCAAATGCCATCTCCCGTTGTTATTAGAACAGTTTTTAATGTTATGTTATAATGACTAAATTACGTCTTGCCACTCAACAGTTATTAATATTCATTCGGGCCAAAATAGATGTATCGATGATAAGTTATCTAGCCAATTGAAATGAAACGCCAACGAACTTCTGAGAAAGTGCAACATTTGGCTACTGAGAACAATTGACATCACTCTTACCCAGAAGCAAGTTAATCAGAACCTCCTGTCCTGCCAACGTGTTGCTCCTGGTCAGGCACCAGATCGTGCCAACAACCCAGGGAATGCCGTGGCCAGTGAGGGCCAAAAGCTTCACCATGGACCGCATGCCGCCGAACGAAGACGTAGTGTGCGCGCAGATTCCCATTCTTTTAGACATACATATGTCAATGGCAAGAAGTGAGTTCATAGCAATCCCTTTGAAAGATGGATTGAGTTGCATGCAGTCCTCTTCGGGTAGTTTGATAGATTCCCGCCGCTCCTTGTTATTCTCTGCCCCCTCCGTCTGTGCGCTCTCGGACGCCTGGTGTTGACATTGCTGTTTAGCTGCCCTGCGTCCGGACCCCCGAACTTCAGCATTATTAGTCCTTAACGGCTGGTTCAGTGACATGAACTCGGGTCGGTTCAAAACATTGTTCCGATCCCTCCTGGATCGACCTTGCGTCACTGGCATATTGATTGACTCGCCAATAACAGGTTATCGACCGTCCAAATGATTCTACTGTTTGCACGACAACCACAGATAGCCCAAAATGTCCATTACCCGATCAGATATTGCTGGTCTAACTCGGGCGACTTCTTCATCAGTTGTCCTAAAAATAGCCAGGCCAACTGGCTTTCTTCCGAAACGCACCCACATGGCAATGCGCGCACTGCGCTCCAAGCAGAGGATGGGATTGACTGACAACCACTGGGGCCAATAAGAGAGGATTGTCTTTTGGCCTCGTAAAAATATGTGTAAATATGTGTGATTTATCGACTGCAACAAATGCTACCTCAAATTTTACTCACGCTGCAAGTGTAAACTTGTTGTACAACAAGAATAATTGCGATGTTAACGTGATGCAAGGGATATTTTTGTCCTAACTTGTTAACTACATTTCCCAGCAAGCATCGCTTTCCTAGGCTGTGTCCGTGCAAAGCCGCTTGGATAAAAAAAGCTGGGCGCAACAGCTGAAGTATACCGTTACACGCTAGGGAACCTGCCCAGTCTTTATTGGGACAAGGACGGAATAAAATAGAACTGCAAAGGATTTACTTATGCGCGATGTAGGCAGCACAGGAGATCAAGGGGCCCCTTTTGATTAAACTTGCCAAATGGCGAGTGTTCGGAAATTCGTCGAAGTAGTCCGTTTTTGGGGAGATAAGCCGTTGTAATTCCCGCACTTGACACTGGATACTGTCAATAGGGTGCAATTTTTGATTCATCATTTCACCAGGAAATTTAAGCTTCCTGTTAAATGCAATGGGATTACAATTTGCGTTTTATGGTAGGAGGAATAGTTGCGCTCCCATAGCCGGTTCACGCACAGTACGCGAGAAATGGAATTTAGCTTAATCAACAGGTACATGTGACTCTTTGCATGTGGACTAAAATTCTCTCATCCTTTAGAAACAAGCAAAAGTGTCCCGCTAACACTCCACTAACGAAATATTGCGTTGGATATTTGCTTGTCTGGGGAAGGAATTGGAATGCTAGACTAATTTATCAAGTGAACTAACCATTATGAATCATAGATACAATTTACCGGCGCTGATGATTATTTTTTTATTATTAGAAACAATGTAGTAGTGCCTCTATATCCACGAAAGTCAATTCATCTGACAAAAACAGACGTCAGGTTTTTTCGGCTGAAGCTTTACTTATCAACCACATTTGAGTTCTGCTTCAAACTCATCGACCTCGGTAAAGTGGGAAAAAAGGGTCGCTGGGTTGCAGAAATAGTTGACAATGTCCTTTAGTCCTTGAATGGTTGTAAAATGGCCAAACAGGACCAAGGCCCACCTCTCCCCTGAATAGGCTGATGGGTGGTCATGTAGTGTGTGTATGTGTTGTCAGTTACAAATGCAATGGGGTGTGTACAGAGTGGAACGTGCAAACCGTCTTTCTCTGACTCAATCACGGTCCTTGAATTGAACGCTTCAATTGATCCGAATCCTACAACAATCGATGAGTTGTCCGATGTGGTCCTGCGCTACCGGACTCCTTATTTCCGGGCCTCGGCCCAAGTTCTGGTTCCACCTGTGCTTAAGAAAGAAATCTGGACCATAGGCTGGATCCAGGCCTGCAACCAGATGGACTTCTACAACCACTATGGAAATGAAGGCCTGTAAGTAGCATACTGTTGATGCTCATGGGCATAAACGTGTCCATTTGTAATTGTAGTACCTTGATGATGGATCTTGGGCATTAATAACCTTTCCTGGGGCCAGCACTGCAATTAGATTATGCAAGAGGCTGTGGATTGTTTCTGTGTGTTATGTTCACACACACACACACACACACACACACACACACACACACACACACGTTCTACAGTATTAGCACAGTAGGGGTCCACTTGCTGGCTGTGGGCGTACTTTGAGCTCAGAGAAGAGAATAGCCAGAGGGAATGTGAGGAACCCAAATGGCAGCTGCCTCTGGAAAGTGTCCTGTTCGGGGATCAGGCCAGGGCCAGCCTCCATCCAGGAAGTTGGGGGTCAGTGTTGGCCCTGCCAGTGTGTGTGTGTGTGTGTGTGTGTGTGTGTGTGTGTGTGTGTAAGTAATTGAAAGACCAGGCTGGGTGATACCTGAGAAGGTGTGCCCCCCACCCCTCTCCCCCAAATAAAAAAAGGATGCTGATGCTGTTTGTTCTCCAGGCTCTAGGGAATGTTTCTTCTGCAGCACATAACCAAACACACCAAAGACACGACCGACTGATTCGGCCTGTGTGTCCCACTTGCGATTCACTTTGACCCAGACACCCAATCATCATCCACTCGCTTTTGACAGAGCCAATCTAGTTAGCACGGATTTCGGGGTTTCAAAAGAGGGACCAATATTCCCTTACTGTAGCATAGTTATCTTTCCACACAGCTTTTGTGTTGGAGTTGGAGTTTTTGGGTCTTTGCACATATGCAGCGTGTGTGTGTGTGTGTGTGTGTGTGTGTGTGTGTGTGTGTGATCTTGTGTATAGACCATTTCAGGGTCTAATTCCATAGCTGGACAAAACAATGCTTGAACATTGTATCTTGGTCCCCAACTACTTCCTGTTACATTAACATAACATATAGAATGTTAAACAGGAAGTCCTGGGGGATTAGCTACAGTATGGAACTAGAACCTGAAACGGTCTATATTTGTGTGTGTTTGTGTGTGTGTGTGTGTGTGTGTGTGTGTGTGTTATTTTTGCTCTTCTACACCTGTCCTCCTCCTCCCACTGCTGTAGATCCAGCTGGGAGTTGCCTGAGCTGCGCTCGGGTCGCGTGCAGGCGCTGAGCGACTCGGACGGCGTGAGCTACCCCTGGTACGGGAGCACCAGCGAGATCTACACAGTCGTGGGGCCCACCAAGCGCGAGACCAGGCTCACCGTTTCCATGAACGACAACTTCCATCCCAGCGTCACCTGGAGCGTTCCCATAGCGACCGTGGGCAGCCCGGCCCAGCTGACGGGAATCCGGCGGCACCAGCGCTTCACCACGTGGCTGGTGGCACGGAATGACACTTCGGGCGAGATCGCGCTCCTGCGCACCGTGCGCTGGCGGATGCGGCTGCGCATCGACGTTGACCCGCAGCGGCCGCTGGGTCAGAGGGCGAAGCTACTGGAACCGCTGCTGCAGGAACAGCCGCAGGTGCTGCCCAAGAATGAGTCCATCCCGCCCAACGCCCTGGACAAGCCCAACGCCAATGACGCCCAGATGCTCATGTGGAGGCCCAGCAACACACAGCCCATCATGGTCATCCCGCCCCGATACACACCCACTCCGTAACACACACACACACACACGCACAGTGAAATAGCCTACCTAGTAACACAACAACCACCCAATACACACCCACTCCCTTAAACACACACACAGTGAACCAGCGAACCTAGTAAAACAGCAACCACCCCAATACACACCCACTCCGTAACACACTCACACACACACACACACACACAGTGAACCAGCCTACCTAGTAACACAGCAGCCACCCCGATACACACCCACCCTCTTAAACACACAAACAGTGAACCAGCCTGAAACACACATCAACCGCGCCAATACACACCCATATAATCATGGCACACCAGTGAACCTGTACACATACACACAACCAGCCTGGAACACACAACATCCCACCCAGGTTCCACTACGAGTCTATGATCTACATGCTCACACACCATGGCCATTTCTGACTGGAACACAAGAATTGTTTATTGTTTATTAAATGTTCATTACAAAAGCCCATCACAATATTAGATAATAATATATGTATTAAATTAGTTCAATTGCACCTTTCATTTTTGACAGGTAACACAAAACTCATTACATAAAAGGAGGGCTATTCTGTAACCCACTTCTATATCCCACACTCAAAAACACACTCACACCCATCTGTGATCTAAGCATATCTGTTTCGTCAACTATGCCACCCTGGCCTAAGCACTGCTATCTGTGTGGTAGTCCCACCTTTATCCACACCCAGCCTATATTTTATATCGGTCCCTATAGCCTACATCTTTAATCTATTTAAAGTACATGAATTTCCAACTTGTGCCGTATCTCACCTGAACATGTTCATTCATTATAGTCCTCAATTTTCTCTCTCTTGCCTTGGTTATGTTTATAATTTATCATTATCATACAATCATGCAATGTATGTCATTTGCATGACTATGTAAACTGGGACCCTAGTCCGTAATCTGTGTCATCATTCCTCCTTGATACTTCCCATAAAGTCTCATATAGTACATAGTTCATCCTATGGCCATTGTGGGGCATTCTCCCAGTCTAATGGCTACCGAAACAAATTATTCCATCGACAGCCTTCTGTGTTTGTACCGGATGATGTAATCGTCCCATGTAAGCACTCTCCCGTGTCTGATGTTGGCCCACTCGACAATGTCATCCCATCAAAGTGCTAACATTGTTTTTCCACTCTCTCAATGCCTAATATCATCACATATCAACGAACATTGACTTATGATCTCAAAGGAGACATTTAACTGTGAATTTCCGGTGAAATCTGCACACTGAGAGCAGTGACTGTACAGTAAGATTTTCTAATGCCTGGAGAGGAATATGTGTGTGTGTGTGTGTGTGTGTGTGTGATATCTATACAACTCATATGTCATCCCAAATGTGGCAAATGTGGTCATGATGATATATGTTCATTCTCAAGCAGACTAATACTTTAGTTTGAAAAAAGAGAGAGAGCTTTCGATTGTTATGCTTGTTTTAATATTATGTTCCCAAAGAATACCTCAGAGTGAGTGGCCTTTGTGCCCTTTGCATGGAAGTTGTACATTAATCCATTGGTGAAAGGCAGTATTTTTTGTCTTTATCTATAATTTTATAGATAAATTCCTAAATTCCTTTTAAATCTTAAAGAAACCTTGAACAAATTATTGTGAAACCTTTAAAAAGCCTTGAATTACTTTAGCTGAAAATGTGTCTTTTGCCTTCAGCAAATGAAGTGTTAATCTATGCAATTCAAGTGTTTCCTTTGCATGCAGTATTACGGTGCTAATGTACTCTAAAAGTGTTTGACAAGACTGTTTACAATTATTATGCTCAACCTTTTCTCAGCCAGAGCAACCCCTTTATGATTGATTTTTCTTTTTTCAAATTTAAAGGCACACCAGGTAAAATGTTATGCTGTTTTTAGCTTAATATACTCATGATGGTTAAGTGGCTTATTGCGAGGTAACCAAAGGCCTTTGCTGCAGTTTCATAACAACGTTCCTATTCTTTGTTTTGAAAACAATATATATCTGTGAGTTTAGGGGGAGCTCCATTGCTAAAAAAAAAAAAAAAAGTAGGCTTGCCTGGTGTGTGCCTTTAAATCAGATCTGAATCTCAAGTGGTTCAAGACTTTTTACGACTGAAAATGTGAAAATGTGAAATGACCTGTTGAGTGTGCCTGAAATGATGAGTTGCCTGTGGTCCAGCCTCATAGCCTATAGCACACAGTTTTTACTCCATGAATTCTCCCTGTCTGTAGACCCATAACCACAGATACAGTAACCCTGAGCAGATACTATAGTAGGCCTACAGCACTGACCTGGATAAACTCTGTCTGAGCCTGCTATCTGTAGCCTATAAGCTTCATGAAATATTTTCAGTTTTATGTTTTCTTGAATATAGCTTTACATTCAGTTTCAGTATATTTCATACAGCAACCACACATGGTAGAATGTGATCTATAGGCCTATTGTAGGAAAGCCAGACTGAAACTAGTTGATTTGCATGCCACCTTCGGTGGATATCTAAAAGTAATGCATCATATCACATTCTCTCTTGGTCATTTTGGATATTTTAGCCCAAAGCTCGGCCTATTGCTCCTCTAACTTGAAATGTAAGTGGAAGCCATACGGTATACCATGACTACAGTAACCAGGGCATGTCCCTGGCCCTCGTCTCACATTATCTCACCATCATTTCACTATTATCTCACTGTCATCTCATTATTATCTCACTATTGTCACCCCCATCAGTCTCCTGCTGAGCTGAGGAAATGTGTTCATGTGAATTATGGTGTGTTTGTTTGTTTACAGTAATAAATCCTGCTATTGTATCATTTATACATATATGTGTTTGTTTGTTTGTTTGTGTATGTATTGTTTATACAGTATATTATTTGTGAATACATTCAGGTACATACAGTAGATGGATAGAAATCTCCTAGTTTTATTAGTGTGTGTGTGTTGTATTACAATATTATAGCAATAATACAGCATGATGTCGTCCTGTCAGTGAACCATTGAAGCTGTCAGCTTATTTATGCGGCATTGTTAAATGATTATAGCTGACGCCCAAAAGTGCTGTTCAGTCACTTCAGACATCAAGCAAGGCGATAGCATAAGATCACTTACATCTTTTCTTAAGTGCTTATGAGGTGACATCGACAAGTTAAAGTTCAGTCACAAGTTCACTGCATCAACACTCAGTCCCAAACTCTCACGTTACACTATGGTATACAGTATATAGTATGGCCCCTCTGTAGTCCATCCTGGTTGAGGTGTCGGCTCCATTGGGATAAAAATAAGGTCTCCTATAAGCATGCGTGCATCGGCCCATTCTCAGCACAGCACTGAGGAACACAATGGCCTGCTTTTGAAATAGCCTACAATGCTCCACTTTTATCCTGAGGTGCCTTTCTGCATCCGTCAGCAACTTCTCCACATACTGTAGGCTACACATCCTACAAATCTAAATTCATTTGCCGACTGGTCAGGATATTGAAAGTGAAAAATGTCGTAACGAAATCACTTTGCTAACAATGATATCAAAGAGTTTTTATCGTTGAAGGAAAAAAATATGGGGGGCAAAATGATGCTGTCATTGCTGTTTAAATCCAACTGAAGGCTTCAGTACAGTACAGTTGATAAAAGAGTTTGTTATGACACTGCAGGGTGTTACCTACAACCCAGACACCCTTAAAGTGTTTGTAAAAGAGCAAATGAAGTGGTGTGTAGTGGTGTGTGTGTGTGTGTGTGTGTGTGTGTGTGTGTGTGTGTGTGTTCACTTATTCAATAAGAACCCTCTATGTGTCAGTTCATTTTCTCCATAAGAGCTGTTTCAGGCCTGAATGTCTTCCCCCTGTGCTTACGGGCTTACTCTATTGCAGCATTTTAGCAACGTGTTACAGGCATATATGTGTTCCATGTTGCATTGCAAATAATTACATTTGGCCTAATGTAGCCCATTATTAAATTACATTATTTAAAAAGAAAGTTAGTGGCTCACAAATCATCAGGAGGATCATGTCATAAAAAATGAAATTCAGTTGCAGGCCATTTTCTACCTAGAACAAAGGGTGGTTAGTTTGTCTTTCTAATGTGTTTATCTACCCTTAACATGACCTAACATAAAACTGTTTTTTTAACTGTAAGATGGGACCAAGATGGAAACAAGTTGAGTGGTGAAAGAGAAGCAAATTGTTGCATACAGTAGTTGCTTTAAAGACTGGGTGTGCTACCTTGTTCCAATAACGGTGTGTAACTTTGATAGCCTCCCTGGGGTGTCTTAGTCTGTCTCAGAAACCAAATAAAACAAAAAACAGCTCCAAAGCACAAGCAGGCAGATAGAGGGTGACACGGGAGTGAATTTTCACTCCTGTCCCATCCCGCTCCCAGAAAAATTGTCCCGATCCTGCCCTGCT
>JASCQY010116715.1:0-12170 GCA_030264315.1 Sardinella tawilis
TGTGTGTGTGTGTGTGTGTGTGTGTGTGTGTGTGTGTGTGTGTGTGTGTGTGTGTGTGTGTGTGTGTGTGTTTTATATCGCTATTCTGTCTAAAAACATTGATATGCGTTTTGGTCATCCAGCTGTATGACATGTATGCTGTCAGGTTTGTGGCCTTTGGCTGCATACTGTATGTCCATGGTGACCATATCCTCTGTGGTATCTGTGTCCCCTCAGGAACCCCGGCGAGGACACCAAGATGCTGGTGTGCGACATGTGCGATAAAGGCTATCATACATTCTGCCTGCAGCCAGCCATGGACTCCCTACCAGCTGGCGGCTGGAGATGCAAGGTACTGAGGCCTCACTCTCACCTGTATTAGGAATTGCTGCATTGCCATCAAGTCTTCATTTCAATCTATATATACTGTACTGTATATATGGCACACAAGATATAGTATAACATCATATACTGTATGTATATAATAGTATGCAAGATATTCTCAGAGGATAACGTGCCTTTAGTGTGGCAGCTCCAAAATTATGGGATGCTTTGCCTCTCCACATCAGACAAGCCCCATCACTGTCTCATTTGAAAACTTGACTTAAAACTCATCTTTTTGATTTGGCCTTTAATACTCGGTAGTGTGTTTGATGTGATGTAAACGCATTTGGGTGGCTGTGCACTTTACTTATTTTACTTATTTACTGTCTTTTATTGTTGTGGTGTACAGCACTTTGGAAACCTTGTGTTCGTTTAAAATTGCGCTATATAAATAAAGTGGATTGGATTGGATTTTAATTTTCCCAACGTGTCCTACACTTCCTTGAACCTTGAACATGATTCTCACATGCTAATTGTGTTCCCTGGGATGCTGGATTTTAAGTGCATGTACAAAAGCAGTGGCTGATGCGTTTGCGTTGTTTATCTGTGAACTCCCTACAGAACTGTCGCATGTGCGACCAGTGTGGCACACGGACGAGCGGCCAGTGGCACCACTCGGGGCTGCTGTGCGAGGCCTGTGCCGGGCAGCAGGACCCGACGCTGGCCTGCCCTCTGTGTGGCGGGGGCCTGGACCCTGAGATCCAGCCTCACCTGCTCTCCTGTCACAGCTGCAAAAGGTACGTGCGGAGAGGGGTGGGGGAAAGGGTAGGTGTAGGGGGTAGCAAAGATGATTGCAGAGAGATCGACTCAAGTAGTGTGGAAATATTTGCAAGCTTGAATGAATATTAGGAGTAATTTTGGATGTTTTGACAATTCCACCCTAATGAGCCTAACCAAAAAGTGTTTATTAATGTGAAGGATATATGCATTTTTTGTGTAATAAATGTGGTTTGTTTGTTTTTGTAATTTAATTAGATTTTTTTGTTATTTTACTGTATCAATTGTGTTACAGTTACAGTACATTTATGCTGTCTTTGTTTTCTATGATGATTTGTGTCCTTACCTGTCTTTGACAATGGTTTATGTTTAGGTGTTTCCACCCGGAGTGTGAGCAGCAGGTTGAGGGCTTCGTGGAGCCCCAGCCCGGAGTGGAGTATGTCTGCTGCAGCTGCAGACGCACCAGCCCTGACCTGGACCCCCCACACAGGGACCTGGAGGCCCGGCTCACGCTGGTCCCCTCCGGGGCCGAGGAGCCGGCGGACTCGGAGCAGGAGACTCAGCAGCAGCTGCCGCCGCCGTCCAGCCCGATGGATTGCCAGTCCAGTGGAGCGCCTGAGGAGGCGGAGGAGCTAGCCGTTCGCCCCGCCGCTGCTGCTGCTGCTGCTGCTGCTGCTGCTGCCTGTGAGCAGACGGAAGAGCAGGTGTCTGGTGAGTGTCGCCACACAATGGATACTGTGTCTTTAAGTTTTCATTGTTATTGGAAAGCCCATATTCTGAGTGAGTGTGTACACACACACACACACACACACACACACACACACACACACACACAGACACACTCGTGCTAAAGGTCTCTGGATCTTCTCAAGTGTAGGTTTGGGTGGCTGTGGCTTAGGTTTGATTTAAGCTGCGGGTGCTTTGGGTGTGCGTGTGGTGGTGTTTTCTTTTTTTGTGTGTGTTCTTTTCTTTAAAAAACAAACATTTCCTGGGTGTTGGCCAACAGTTTCTGTGTTTGCCAAAGGTTGAAGCGGTCATGCAAAGTGCACTTCATGTTGCCAAGGTTTGTTGTTTCTCTCCAATCTGGAGGCTTCCCGGGCTTGCCTTGTAGCTGCGGCGTCCGCCTGCGGTTTATTGGATTAGCTGTGCTGGACGGGAGGCAGCAGCGAGGGGGAGCAGTTTAGGGCTTTAGCAGGCCTGGGATCTCAGACAAGATGCAGGTCGTCTCCCAGCCAAGTACCTCATCCTATCTGTCTGAGCACGATGCTCAAGCTAGATTTACATGCTTTTTAATATGTAATGATTTTTTTTTATGATTTGTAAGGTAGATAATTTCGAGCTAACACCCCCCCCCCCCCCCCCCCACACACACACACACACACACGCACACGCAGACACACAAACGTACGGATGCACATGCTCATGAGTCTGAGTTCAATGAGTAGAATTTGGAGATCTCTACAGGGAGAGAAGAGAGTGAAGCTTCAAATGTGCTGCCAGCCTTTTGTGGGGCCTCCTAACCAGTGTGTGCCAGAGCCGAGTCCAGGGAGTGAGGAGTGGCCTCCTGCTTCCGCCAGGCTTACTATGGTGGGGGGATGGGGGGCGGCCCTGCAAGTGTGTGAAGTCGCACGTTTGTTTTTGTTATGGCAAATGAAGAGACAGCATTTGGTGTCTCTCTGTCTCTCATTTGCTTTTTTTCTCTCTCTTTTCTCCCTCTCTTACCGTCTCATATTCTGCCATGCTTTGCATCCAAGCACAACCACCGTTTCGCTAAAAAGCCCAACAGATTATTATTATCATCGCTGCTTCTATCAGCGGACCAAAGCTCCTTTGCTCACTTTGTGAGATGCTCGGTTGGAAACGCTTTATGGGATATACCACAGGGCCGAGGTGTGTCTCTTTGTTTTTCATGCAGTGTTCTACACTGACAAAGAAAAAAACACCTCGGCTTAATATGCAGCCTGGTGAATTCACTGTCGGTGTCACCCAAGTCATGCAATAACCTTTGTATGAAATAATGACCTTGTCAGCTCTTTGAAAATGGGCATCGTTGGGCCCCAGGGTCTGAATTTCAGATGTTTCTTTTAAATACGAAAACTCAGAAAAGGTATAGGAAGCTCAGTATTAACAGCATTTTAGATAAACAGATAAAAGCTGGAAGTTGTCGTTCGTTGTCCTTCAGAGATTTCCAGAAGCTGCCGGAACTTTCCTTGTCTTTGGGTTTCTCTGATGATGCTGGCCAGTTCTCACATCATTGCGTTCGTCATTCCCCTCAAAAGACATCCCGTCTGACAGGACTGTTTGGCCTCCATTTTGGCTGCTCCTACTCCCATCATTGTACCCAAGATTAGCGTGCTCACACTAATGCTAATATGCTACTAGGGGCAGTGGCAGCTCACCAAGCCCTCTGCCATCCCAGCAGCCCACTGGTCACGGCTCCCAGTATTGTCCCATAGTCTGGCTAAATGCATGCAGACACGGTAGGTGTTTTATAGAAAGCCAATGTGTGGGGGTGGCTTTTTGTGTGTCTGACTGTGTGTGTGTGTGTGTGTGTGTGTGTGTGTGTCTGTTAGTGGTGGCTGGGGGGGGCAATGGGAGCACAAGGAAGAGAGAAGACCAGATGGTCATAAAAAGAGCTGTTGTCAGCATTCAGTTAACTTGTGCAAACTATTCACACATTTTTCTGAGTAACTGATAGTCCTTGTGAGGCTTTGTGCCTGCATGTGTGTGTGCGTGTGGTCTCAGAGTCCTCTTCTCTCATTTGGAATAGCTGTGTGTGTGTGTGTGAGGATGTCCAGGAGACTACTTGGACATTCTGCCTGTGTACAGAGTGACCCGGCGACCTCAGTATTGGTTTGGCCTCTGATTGAGCCTTGGGTGCTTGCCGGCTCTGGTTGGTTTGAAACTGATGCACAGCCACAATCCCCCTGTGCTATCTTCATCTCCAGTCTGGGTTATGGGAAGCAGAATAGCACTGAATGTGTAGCCTGTTGTTGTTGTTGTTGTTGTTGATGTTGTTGTTGTTGATGTTGTTGTTGTTGATTTTGTTGTTGTTGTTGAGAGGACAGTGAAGAAGTACAGGAAGTGGGTGGGAGGAAGAAGGTTTGGGGTTAGGAAATGATCTCAGGTCAGGCTTGATCCTGGGTCCCTGAGGGCATCTGATACATGCTATAACCAGCAGCACCGCAGCACCCATGTAGTGCATGTTTGAAAAACTGCTTGCCGATGGATGTTTGTTAACTAAATGAACAGCAAAAAAGGAAATTATGGGATAGGCCCGTTTCTTTCAGTGTGGGCTTTCTCTATACAGCTCTCCCGGTGCAGGTGAAGAACAAAGCCGATTGGCAGGTGGGGCTCTGTTTACATCTTCCACAGCTGTGTCGTAGGCGTCAGGATCTGCTGCACATGGAACCTCTGTAGGTTAGATTCCAAGGCTGAGCCTGCACCCCCCCCCCCCCTCCCACACACACACACACACACCCTCCTCCCCCGCCCTACTCCCTCCTGGATCCATGTGTTTTCACTACAGATGGATGTGGGTATGACGCCTTGAGTGTCTGCCATCAGGCGCTGAATCAAAGCCAGGATTGGCTGGCTTCAAACCAGCCCACCTCCATACATTTGCACAGTGTGTGAGAGATCTGTAGCCCCAACTGCAAATGTCTTGACTGAAAAGCCCCATATTGGGGTTCGCCCATCTGCCGTGAAGGACTTGAGCCTAGGCCACAGTTTGCCAAAGCAACACTCTTCAAGGTTGTGGGTCTGTGATCAATGTGTTTTATGTTGATGTTTGAATGCTCATGATGATGAAATCATTTCGCTCCAGCTCTCTGTCAGAAATGGGGTTAATATCTGTGTGACTGGAGCTCAAACCGCTTTCTCCCTGAAGACCTCATGAAACGGCCCTTGAGTATGCCTTGTGTGTTTTAATGCGGTCGTCGTCTCACTCAACTCTATAGTTTGAGGCCCTTTTGCTGTGTTTCCCTTTTTGCTCTTTCAGAAGAGCGGCTCAATAAAGCAGTGGACTGACTGAGGGATACTGTTTGAGGCGATCCTAAAATCGCTGGCCACTGGACTCCAGGCATTGAAATCTTTTTCTGGCTGATAAGATTGCCTTCTAACCAGCAGCAATATGTCTGGCGCTTTAGTCAATTCTAAGGGTAGTTGGATGAACACTTCAAGCCTTCATGTTCTGAGGGAAAATAGGGCTCTAAATGCCATGTTGAATAGGCCCTTAAAGACAAGTGGTGTAAATTACTGATCGTTTTTGCCTTCCTTTTAACGCTCATCCTCATCATCATCTTCTTCGCTGGTTGACCGACCGTCTCCGTCATTCTCTCCACTTCACACCACACCTATTAGCTTTAGTCGTTTTGCCCGCTTTCTGCTCATGTGCTACGGAGTAACAGTTTCCATTGCTGCTCGGAAAGTTGAGTTATATAAGAAGTAGGGGGTGCCTATGCCCTGTCATTGATTGGCTTCTCTTCTCACTGCTCTCTTGCAGAAGCCAAGTCACAGCTGGCAGGTGAGGAGCCACATGGGGTTGCGTGCACCGGAGAGCAGACGGCCACAGCCGCAGGTACCAACACAGATTTGACTTTTGACAAACTGGGGAATTTGAATGTAGGGGCGTGGGGTTCCTCAGGTATGCAGTGGCAGGTAAGCAGTAGCATTTTTGCTAACACTTTACTCTAGGTTTTTGACAGAAGAGTGATATTAACCGGTCATAAACATGACATGACGCGCATCATCAACGTATAATGACACTCAAAAATGTTTGACTTTGTCATTAAATGTCATTCGGTTTTTGTCATATCTGACCCTCAAACAGCATCAACCATACATTATAAAAAGCGAATGACACTTAATGACGGCAATCGTAAACATTAAAAAGTGTTCATGTTCATGACACATGTTTATGACAGGCTCGTGACACTCTTACTGTGAAATGAAAACCTCAAATAAAGTGTTACTTGCATTTTCCTTTTTAGTAAATACAGTATGTATACATGTATGTAAAGACTACCAGTAAGCAATTTATTATGAAGATGATGATGATGGTGGGATAATGGTTGTAAGAATGCTAGTGGTGATATTATGAACTTGTATGTCACAGTGCAAATCAAAATTGAATTCTTAATGCATGTGAATTCTTTCTCTGTCCCTCTCTTGCAGCGTCCCCCGAGGTCACAGCGAGCCAGAGGCTGGAGTCTGAGGCCCCAGAGCCTCCCCTGGAGGCCACAGCGCCTGCACCGCCTCAGGCCAGCACGGCCACAGCAGCTCCCCAGGGAGAGGAGCCCGAGCCTGGGCAGGAGGAGCAGCACAAGCCCCCCACCCCAACCACCAAAGAGCCCAGCGAGGCACCAGCCCCTGCCGAGGAGGAAGCCATGGAGGTGTCCACAGACATCCCCCCGGATGCCAAGGCGAGCAAGGAGACGACGGCCACAACCCTTGTGCCAAAGGAGGAGCGAGGGGTAAAGAAGGAGCCGGCAGAGGTAGAGAAGACGAAGGTGGTGCTGAAGGTGGAGAAGGAGCCCAGCTCCAAGACGGTGGAAGCAGAAGCGGTGGCACCAGTGGCGGTTGTGAAGGAGGAGAACATGGCTGAGCTCGATCCCCCAGAGGCGATGGAGACCACCACCACCACCACTACCAGCAGTGGCAGTTCTCTAATCCCCCAATCATCAGCTGAGGCGTCAAGCACCACCCACAAGCCATTGTCCATCCTAGACGTGAAGTCTGAGAACACGCCATTCGACGTCTCTCAAGCATCGCTCTCGCCGCTGGCATCTCCGGCCGACCTCCCCCAGGATTCCCTCGACCTCCAGCTCCCGGATGTTGAGTCAGAGCCACCGTTCTCGCCTGTGGACTTCAGCACCGCCATACCCCCCGCCATGTTCCTGCCCATAACCCCCAAAATTGGCATGGGCAAACCGGCAATCACCAAGAGGAAGTTCTCTCCGGGAAGACCCCGCGTGAGACAGGTAAGGAACGTCGGGAAAAGCTCCTCTTTTTTTTTTTGGTCACAGGCCACGTGCCCGTCTGTCGGAAGCACTGTAAATTACTGTAAAACATATGAAACCTAATCGTGTAGCATTGACATCAGCTGTCAGCCAACAGGTAGTACGGTTATTTGCATACGATGGTAAGAAAGTCACAGGTAATCGGAGACCCATAGGATCCCCCCACCCCCAACCCCCCCAAACCCCCACATATATTCAGTCAGTCAGTCAGTCTGTGAGCATACGAATCATGAATCATCCACTCATGATTCCAGAGGTTGTCTTGCTCCACGTCTGCTGTCTTCTAACCTCATTCTAACTTATGTTTTCCATCCAGTGCTTTTAATTTATACAGTGCGCTGTCAAAAGCCTCACAGAAATAGCTTCATAGGTATACAGTACATGCAGCCCATGGAACTCAGACTGTGTGGCCGTGGCTGTCAGCCTGCGACTCGTGTCGCAGCTCCTTAGGTTGGTTTTCGTGGGGTGGTTGGGCTGTCTTCCGGGTCTGACGAGAACGTGCGCCTTCCTCGCGGTGATTCACGGCTCGTGCCCTCCCACACTAGCTTGGCTTTCGCGACCGTCAAAGCTCATACGAGCTTAGTCTCTCACATACTAGCCGCCTTCTCAAAGGCAGAATCAATGTTAAACTTGTTTAGCGCGCCTCCTTCACCTTGGAGGAAAAGCTCGCTTCTCATTGGTGCCAGAAATTGTGGGACAGGAAATGCCGTAAACCGGCAGCTTGGCCATACTGACTTGAACACGAAATTTTGTGCAGTGTCACAGGAAGTATGGGCAAGCCCAGGCTACTCTCACCACACACCTCGTTTTCCATTTGCAGGCGTCACGCCATCCTGGTGCGCCCCTGCACACCGTCAGGTGTGCCCTGCGGCTGCGTTAACCTCTGAGCGAGGGGTAACCAGGGAACGCTTCGCTCCACATTTGAGCTGCCGTAAACAAATATGTTTACACGGAAAAAGGCACGAGCGCTTTGTCTCGCCATAGCTTCACGCTCCAGGCTCCAGATGCTGTTTGAACGTATCGCTTATCACTTTATCAGAGCGCGTGTGAGGAGCAGCCTTTCGACCTCGCCACCTGTTTTTGAAACCGAATTAAAATCCATTAGTGCTTGCGGTGGACTTTCCCTCGCCAAAGGCTTATCCACCCCTCATTATCGTGAGTGATTAAGTATAGTGGTGAAGTGTGATAGATTGTGATCGGTTGTCATTTTACTCAGTCACTCCAAATTGCAGTGGCCAATTGCTGTATGTCATTCTTCTTGTCAACTTTGTCAACTTTTGGTGTTCACCTAACAGACAGCTAGGTAAGCTAGCTGAAGAGATAAAATAGCTGAAAGATCTGCTCATTGGATTTGCTAACTCTGGAGTTAACGCTCACAGATCCATTTCGTTAATACGGAGGTGAGATCCCTTGTGAAATGAGACGTATTGTAAAGGACTCATCATTCCACCTGAGCTGCTGACCTCTGCTAGCCATGGGCACACGTCACCCACCCCTCGCCCCTGCACCCCCCCCCCCCACACACACACACACACACTAAACCAGTCCCACCAGTATGTAAACAAGCCAAGGCAAGTCAGTTGCCATGGCAAACACATTTGCAAACACATGGCAAACACATCAAATTTGTGTAGAGATGTGTATGTGAACGTGTGTAAGGGTTTTGTGTGTGTGTGTGTGTGTGTGTGTGTGAGGGAGGTGTGGGGGTTGCTCTCGGCACCATTGCTTCACCACCCGCACATAGCCGCCCCCTCAGCCAGCTCTCACCAGTGCGCTGTAGGCCTGCAGAATCGGTAGCGGTGCCACGGCTTAAAGTCGCCCGAGAGGGAGAAAGCAAAACGCTTCGCGTCACCAACAGACTTAAGCTAGAACGCAGCTGGCAGGACAAATCCAGTCTCTTTGGCCCACCTTAAAACATTCCGGAAGCTTCGACAGCTGCATGACGCTCTGATGAAAGGGATACGCATGCCGCCGCCGCTCGCTCCCGCTCATTAGCAGCCTGGCTGATGTCGTCCGATGTCACAGCAACGCGCTGCGTCGAGTCAAGTGTCTCACGAGGAGCACGCTCGATGCTGGCTCATGGCCGAGGTCCCCTTAAGCAGCATTGTCAGTCCGCAGCATGCGCTGTACTGCACGGTGTTTGTTTCAGAGGCAGGGGAATAGACCACATGGCTTACTGTATAACCCAGTGCGAAACTTTTAACAAGAACCCACAGCTCCGCATCTCTCGTTCTCGCAGATTGTTTCTTCATTCTTCACACTGGTCAGCCATAACCACCATCTCTCTCTCTCTCTCTCTCTTTCTTTCTCTCTCTCTCTATCTCTCTCTCTCTCTCTGTCTCTCGCTCTCTTTCTTTCTCATACTCATACTCACGCAAGCATTTTTCTTTGTCTGTCTATGTATGAGGACATGCATGTGGAGCGCTCTCTCTGTGTGTGTCTATGTGTGTGTTCTCTCTTTGCCTGCTCTTGTTTTTTTATGTTGCTGCATGTTGTCGCCCTTCCTCCCTCCTCCCTCCCCTCCTTCCCTCCCTCCCCACCCCTCTCACCCTTCTCACCCATCCCAGCCCCAGGGAGCGTGGAGAGGCCCAGGCCGAGCTGTCTCCCCCTCCTGGTCCCTGGAGCCCCCAAAGACCAGGCAGCCCACCAGCACCCCTGCCTGGGGCATCAGAGTGGTAAATACCAGGCTATTAGAGGCTAGAGGGGGCTTCAGGGCGGGTGGGAAAGGGGTGAGGGGTGAGGGGGGTAGACTCGGGGGGGTTGGGGGTTGGGGGGGTGGGATTGGATGGAGGGGCAAGAGGAGCTCATAAAAGGTGTGTTTAGCCACAAGGCTGGGAGTTGCAGGAAAGCTGGAGAGCTGGAAGTGAAATGTTACGACCAAAGCTGGAAGTGTTATGAGTGTGTTACAACCATGCCAGGCTGGATGCTGCATCAGTCAAATGGGCTTTAGTCGTTAGGAATTTATTAGATAATTGATGAAACGATAAACACATGGATAATGGGAGAGAAATTTTTTTTTTTGGGGGGGGGGGAAATAAAAATAAAATAAATAGGGAAAAAAAAAACAGAAAAAAAAGAAAAAAATATTAAAGCTGTTTGCATTGTATAGCCATTTAGGGTGTGTGGCTTTGTCACGTGACCGTGTAAGATGCATGACCCGAACCGCTGGAGATTTTCAACTAACTGTGATTGCTTAATTTGCTTGCGTGGATTTAACCTCTGTGCTCATGTGGATGAGTGTGTGGGGAGACGAGGGTGTGGGCGTTGCGAACCTTGCATGCGGAGCTGACCGCGTTGGCGCTGTGTGAGGCCCTGCTGACGGGGAATGTAAAGCAAAGCAGAGCAGAGCGCCGCCCTACTGCACCGGTGCCCTGGGGGCACCACCAGATGTTGAGGGGTGGCAGGGCAGAGGGGATGGGCACAGGGAAGAGAGTCCTATAGAGGGGGCAGCAGCCGCAGTGGGCACCGCCATCTGCTAGCATGGCACCAGGGGCACGGTGGTGCTAATCCACAAGCTCTAGGGGCAGGGAGCCAACTCGAGCTCTACATACACACACACACACACACATATATACACACACACACACACACACACACACACACACACACACACACACACAGCCTCCTAAAGACAAGGCCAAGGCTTGCCCTCATCACATACCCTACAGAGATGAAAATGAAATCATGCTGGCACAGAAATGTACTGATTCAGTCCAATACACAGAGAGAGGGGAGGGAGGCGGGGGTAGAGACGAGTACATGTTCTATGAAAAAGGCTTGGAGTGAATTTGTGCCTCTGCTATTAACCCTGTGCTTTTGGAAGCAGCAGCCCCAGAGTCGGGGCGGGGGTTGTGCTGAGTGAAGGGACATTTATGCAGAATTCAATTCAATCTGTCTTCAGTGATGGCAAGTCTAGTTCCCATTTGAGTAAAAAGTAACACAATATACAGTAGCCCCTAACCCCCAACACACACTTATATGCACGAACACACACACATACACACATATACATACGTATACACATATACACACATATACACACTAGCTCTGTATTCCCTGAAAGGTGAGGAGGATGAAGAGCTCAAGCCTGGCGGCGAAGAAAACCGAAAGAGGAAATGCCCTGAAAAGAGAAAGCATGGGGTTACTGTAACTCTTGGAAAATGACTTTCACTTTGACAGCTCCAATGACTGACCCTCCCGGATGTGTTCTGACGGCATAATGGGGCCCAAATTACCAGAACAAAAAAAAGACCCCCCCCCCCCCCCCCCCAGTCCCCTCCACCCCACACTCCCCACTGTCAACAAGCTGATGGTCGAGGCCCACCTTCCACCACCACCCCCCACTCGCCCCCGACCCAACCCTCAGTTCGCACCTCGCTTGACATGTTGAGACCTCTTTAAAATTGCCGTCATTAGGGAAGAAAAAAGCACAGGCTTACGCACACTGGCTGTCAGAATGAAACGGGCCCTGGTGTTTGTGTTTGCTTTTCACATCGTCCGACTGATGGAGGCCGAGTCGATGCCAAAAACGGCAGACTGTTCATTAAAACGTAAACAAGGTGCTTCGAGCAAGAGAGTTAGGTCCCCCTCCCTTACTCTAAAAGGATGAGTTATTGTTTTTTTTTTGTCTGTTTTTTTTTCCTTTTGTTTTTTTTTTTTCTTGGCGCACATGACATGGCAGACTGAATCTCAGTCACAAGCGACCCATGAGAGAGGCGCAGATGCGGAGGGCAGACGAAACAGGCTGAGAAACAATTGCGCCTGCTCTTCATTCTCCTCTTGCGGGCACGCAGCCTGGTTGACCACGCCAGACGCCGGCGTCAACAGGGAAGTGTCCGCTGCCAGCCCCTCACCTCAATTAGTTGCCTTATATCCACCCGTAATCTGCAAAAGCCAAAGGTGACCGTAGATGTGGGTGAGGGAGCCAGTCCTGGCTCAGGAGGTATTGGGAGCTCCGATACACACGCGCACACACACACACACACACACACACACACGTGCACGCACACACCCACAAAGTCTCCCCCCAATTCCCCCACCCACCATTTGGCAGAGAAAGTTTTTTTTAAT
>JASCQY010116839.1:0-15614 GCA_030264315.1 Sardinella tawilis
ACAAAATTATTGGCTGGCTTTGGCTGACACTCTTAATGGCGCAAATGGCGGCGCGTGGCGGCGGCTTCGGGGTCTAGTATAACACGTTTAAATGTCTTCTCCTTAGGAACACCAAGATTTTCAGTCTATCCCTAAAGCAGAATGATTGCCAAAACAGAAAACTACTGCCAGCTTGTCAAGAACACTGGATGAGCTAAAAGTTACTGACCTGATTAGGAGAATCTTAACTTTCATTGAAGCAGTTTTTATAATTGCTGAAGCACTCTGGTGACTTCTACCGTACAACACGTGGTTGTTGATCTAAAGCACAAGTAGAGAAGTGAGAAAGAGGAGAAAGACTTTAGACAAGGTGTGAAAGACACCGGCCCTCACGTGTACATGTAGGTTGGGTGTGGGGGTTGAGGACAGAGCCTTTGCTGCATGCAGGTGTGGGTGGCCCACTCGTGGGGACCAACCTGTCATCATTCTTTCACCCAGCCACATCTCTGGCCTCCTGACACGCTCTACCATCATAGCTACTGCACATGGAGGTGAAAGACCCCAAATAAATCTCACCTGTGTCCTACACCTGCACTCTTCTGGCCCTCAAAGGCTACATATCGAAGTAGTGATGATATCCTATCATCCCTGTGGAATGAATAAAGCATCTCTCTCTCTCTCTCTTTATCTATCATCAATTCTCTCATAATCCCTCTTTGAATACCATCACAGATTAAACAAGCATCAAAATGATCTTCTGAGCAGATGTTCCCAAGAACTTACAGTACCTTTGATGAATAATTAAATGGTGTGTGTGTGTGTGTGTGTGTGTGTGTGTGTGTGTGCGCGCGCGCGTGTGTGCACTGAGCTCACCTCCAACAGCTCATCCCCAACGTGGATGCGGCCATCTTTGTATGCCGGGCCCCCTGCAGTGATCCCAACCACAAAGATACTCATCTGGTTGCGGTCGCGGTTCCCGGCCAGGCTCAGCCCCAGGCCCTGCCGGTCCTTCTCCAGGTCCACCAGCACCAAGTCCCCTGGCAGCTCTCCATACCTCTGCCTGATTCCCTCTAGGACCACACACTCAGTCACCACAGCATTCAATACCATTGCAAAGCAGTCTGCACCTGAGCCATGCAAATATCAGCGCTATTGACCATTAGCACACAAAGGAGTTTCTGCACACATCCAATAATAGCTGCAGTATTCACTTGTTATTCACAGGCACATCATACATCACATGTATATGTGGGATTCTAACGGCCAATCTTCCAGTTGCCAGTCTGAACCCTTCCCAACATGCTCTGATCACACGGCACAACACACCAAAGCCACTCTGACCAATCTATGTGAAAACCAGAGGCGTTCGGTCCAGGCATAATAAATGTTGCCTCTGCTGTGGCAAAGGAGGGAACAGCCTTTTATAAGTTCATGGTTTCCACATGTTCAGGAGCATGGGGCCATGACGACATAACACAGGAAATCTATTGCCGTTGGGTCTCCCAGTAACACAGGGTCCAAAGTCAAACATCCATGCTGCCCCAAAAAGTTTGGAAAGACACTCCCTCTCAAAGCTCAGATCCTTAAAGACTTAAAGTTGCTAATGCGGTCAGCATTACATTGCAACTTCCAAAGATCTCACAATATCAGTGCACTTTGCTGCCACCTGGAGGACAATATAGACCATAACATGCATAAAAATGCAAAATTGACTGCCCTGTCACAATAAATCTTTCTGCCCTTTGTGACTGGCATGGGGTATTTCAAAGGATTTTGTGCATTCATATATTTAGAGTTAATTATGAGGCAGCAGTTGCAGTTGAAGCTAGAATAATCATCATCTGACAAATATGAGAGCACTCCGTAATCCTGGAGGACAACAAGGACAAAGCCAACATAAGAGCCTAAGAATGAGCACAAACTCAGTGGTCAGATGCAATATTTGCGTTTAGCACTGAGGGTGTCATACAGTCATATTCCAACCTGCTATTGAGGATGAAGCTTTTTTAATACACACTCCCAGTGAAAAACTAGATCGAAGAAATACAGGCTTCATTTGGCAGGGCTCTCTATTCTCTCTCTCACACACACACACACACACACACACACACACACACACACACACACTCTTCTAGCTCGGACAAAATAGATCTTCTTCAGTCCAGTTCCCAAACCATGGCATCAAGCGCAAAGATAATGTAGGTGTATCAACCTAATTCAGCATCCTAAAAAGAGGTCAGTGTAGGTAGGTGGTGGCTGACCCACACAGGTCTAACCCACTAAGTGACAGCTTTTACGGAGATGGGTGACACTGTTCCCTTGCTGTCAAGAGGAAAAGATTTAGAGGTGAGAAAGCAATGCTGTGTGTGTGTGTGTGTGTGTGTGTGTGTTTGACCCCTAAATGTCTGAGCACACAGCATGTCCAGCGGTAATGAGATTTTAGAGGCTGCAGTGCAGTGCAGTACTATGCAGTGTCCATCTTCCCTCAGTGTCTCTCTAGTGTTAGTGCAGGAGTCTCCATCTTCCCTCAGTGTCTCTCTAGTGTTAGTGCAGGAGTCTCACAGGCGCCGCTGCTAGCAGCATAACGCAGGCTTCAGGCAGCATCTTACAGCAGGGGCATGTGCTAGCATATGCCCACACACACACACACACACACACACACACACCAACATGCATACAGTACCAGCACACACAAAGGACAAACATTCACAGGGAACTTCATGCAGATATACTGCAGCACAGCCAAGCGCTACATACATTTCAACCTCACTCAAACAGCCAAACACTTGCCCAATGAAAAGGGGCAGAGCAGGCTAAATCAATCAAATTATCTACCAACCTGGCAACATCGTCCATGCTTCAGTCCATTGGCTTTCCTGTGCTCACGTTGTTCATTTGTCAGCCAGAGTGTTTGATGTATTGTGTGTGCTGGGGCAGGCACACTGCTCAGAGAGCAGAGGTTTTTGTACAGGGATGCATGCACTGGAGAACTGAGGCTTTGCACTTACACTCTTCCCCATCTCTCTCCCTCCATCTCCGCCTCCCACTCAGTCACTCGCTCGCTCCCTCCCTCCCTCGCTCCCTCCCTCCGTCTCCCCCACCCTTCCCCCCATACGCAGCCCAGCCTGGACCCTCCTCCCGCTCAAGCACAGGCACATGTGCACCACAGTCAAGACGAGAGATGCCACGCATGAGAGTGTGTGCGCACACACAGACTAGACGGCATAGCCCATTTGACTGGGGTTTGGTTAGAACTGTTAAAAACGCAAATAATAAAATGTGAATAAAAAGAGACATGACACAAAGTCTTTTGTCTCATATTTTACAGGATGATTGTGATATTACACACTGAAATTGTTTCATCATCATTGACAGAGTGCTATTATTATTGAATAATAAGGGTAACTAAAATAATAATTTATTATTTATGAATAATAATTTCTGAAGTATGATTCCATCAACTATTGAATCCATTACAAATGTCTCAGCCATTACTAGAAAGGACAGCCCAAGGCAGGTTATTGTGAAACCAAGATATAAGGGTAGGCAGAGCGCAAGGCTGGTTGTGAGGTGTGGTAGCTGTGGTCAGGGTAATGTGTGTGTGTGTTTGGGAAGAGGCAAGTGGGCCAGGTGCAGCAGGGCTATAATAAACACAGCCAATGGCTCAGGGACATCATCTCAGTGCCGTTCCATGTGGCCTTGACCTGACTCTTTTAAAGGTGGCCTACATCAACACGAAGCCACAGCTAAACAGCACTCTGAATTGGTGGAGTTTGTGTGTCTGGGAATATTTTGGATGACAGGGAAATAGGGCATAGTACATTGAAACAATGCAGAAGTTAGTCATAATCTTGATCCTGCTGGTCCTATTGATTGAAGCTGGCATACTGTGTGTCTGTGTATTTTGTGCAATCGATCTACTGCTGCTTGTTTATAAACAAACAGTCTTGGCTTAGAGTCTAATGACGTTTCCCTGAGAGGTCTGTGGCCAACTCCACAGGAAGCCCATGCCAGGACAGAGCCCAACTGAGAGGCCCTGAAACTAACCCCATCCCACCATGGCCCCTTGTCAGCATGGACCCATCCAATGACTCCTCATGACCACCCTAACCCTTTGCCTTTAATATTATGTCTAGCAGTCAGCACGCTATTCAGCCAGAACTTAAGTCAATCATTTACGGCCTGTCTGTCATATACAGTGCCCTCCATATATATTGGCACCCCTGGTAAAGACGACTATAAAGTGGAATAAAAAATACGATTTTTTCGTAAATTTTTTCCAATACTGTCGTAATTCATGACTCATTATGATGATATAAGAACTGATATGATACAAAGTCAAGGGCAAACATAGCCGCAAGCAGCAATGACCGGGGTCCAAGCATTGGCGTTTGACGCACACAGGTTTTGAACTTATAATTCTTAGCACTGAAGTCAAGCACCAATCCACTATGCACCATGGATGAGACAAGCTAACTGGTTTTTGCATTCAATGGAGAGAAACAATCACAGTTTTGACTTTATGATCTTGGGTTTCATGAGTTTGGCAGATTGGGCTTGGGCCATCACAGATATACCACTATGACAATCAGGAGTATGAAACTTGTTCATCATGACTTTCTGGAGAAAAGATTTTAATTCATGATCTTTGAATTTATGATCTTTGACTCAAGTCTTCAAGAGGTTAGAAACATTCCTAAAGTTTGATAAAAAATTCAGATGCTTCATCTGGGAGGTGAACATGAGACCTTCCGTATGACAGGCAGGTATCAATCCACTATGCAACAGGGTCTCACTCACTGCATACTGTGTGTGTTTGGTTCTCTGTGAATTGTTGAGGAAAAAGAGGCAGCAGATTGCAAATGGAATTCACAGGCGTGAGAGATTTAATTTGATTGAAGACAGGTGGAAAATGTTGCATGTTGAGACCTTGGAAAGACACATGTCCATGCATCACGGAAGGTGAATTTAAAAGCTTTGCACCTTTTAATCAGAATATGACTGAAAACTTCAACGTTGGTGAACATTGATAGGCCTGTTAGCCAGTGAGTATGCTCATGTGTGCCAGCTGTGTAAGGCAGTTGATTTGAGGATGTGCTTCTCCTTCATATAAGTATGTATTTATCTGTTCTGTCGTAATTACATGTACAAGTTTTGTGCTTCGAATTATTGTGTCTGTGCCTCTGTTAAAATACTGAATAAGCACAGATGATGTTACAATCAGCAATTTGAATTGTGAGTGAGATGTACTGTAAATGCCTAAGTCATCACACAGTGTAATCAGTAGTCAGCAGTATGAAACTGGTGTCAGAGACTGAATTTGAACTCATGATCTCTGAGTTATAAGACTGGGAACAATCCACTAAGCCATGATAGGCCGTGCCAAGGAACAGATCTCAATAATCAGTGACTGCTAAATGCAAATCAACATCACAGGTGCAAATGATTTAGGTTGCCTGAAAAGACAGGTAGACAGGTAATGATGTGTGTTGAGACCTTCAAGGCACATCTCCATGCTCCAGGCAAGGAGAATTTAACAATTTTGAATAGGATAGCATAGGATACTGAACTGAATGCTGATTGTCATTGATATAGCATTAATAGGCCTGTGAGCCAGTGAGGGTGTACATTTTTCACCAACTGTATAAAGAGGTTCTTGTTTATATGAAGCTGTATATTTGTGTGGTCTGCATCTTTTTTAACTAATGATGAATTGTGAAATGAGTGAAATATACCAGTGTGACATTCAGCACTATGATTCTTGCTTTTTGAACTTGTGTTATTATCTTGTTGGTGATGGGATTTGAACCCATGATCCTTGACTCTGCACTAATAGGCGGTAGCCCATTGAACTACTGTTGCCTACAAGTTTTGTTGCCGTCAGTTACCTAGTCAAAGTTGAGTAATTGGTCATACAGATTTTATATTCAATTTCAGACATTTTGACCAAGAGTAGAAACTTTTGAAATTTTGCAAAATAACTTGCACTTTCATAATGATTAAACAGTTGAAATTTGGTAATGACTTGTCAATTTTCTGCATGGTGGTCAAAGTTTACTGAACTGTAATATTAAAATGGATTGACATATGAAAATTTGATTTGATCATTTTTGTGAGTCTTATATAATAGTCCAAATAATAGTATTTGGAAATACATGCATATGACTGCACATATTAATTTGATTCAGGAACTTAACCCTAGGTCATTCTGGTCTTGAGATATGGGCTTAAATGTAAATTTCTTATTATAGAGCCACCTATGGATGCAGTACCCCAGGATTGGGGTTCTGAGTAGTGGGGGCAATTTGGGACCTAACCCTGAAGCTTTATGTTTCTGGGACTTATGGTTTATGCTGCACAATCACTTTTAGTGGAGAAAAAAAAAACAGAACAAAAACAGCAGCTTCCCTGCTTGGACCCCAAATAAGCCCCTAGAGGCTGTTGTATATCGTGAATATAGCACAGCTGAGGGGGGTGACACCAAAGATACTGAAAAACCCAACCGTCTCTGGTGATACTACACCTCGTGCCATTAAACCCCCTCAGCTGTGCAATATTCACCTTATACTTTACAACCGACTAAAAGGGCTTACTGCTTTTCTAAAACAGTTATTGTACCACACATACCTAGCTCGGTTTCATTAGACAAAGCCACCGCACAGACTGTACAACATGGTAAGATAAACATAACCTTGTCAGAAAGCGTTTTTAACTTTACCTTATATCAGAAAGACAACATTTTAGCTTGAGTAGACATTAACTAACATTTCAGTATTATTGGAATGGAAATAATATAAACAATAATACAATGGTAATAATAGTACATTTGCTAATAATAACAGCAAAAAAGGTTTTCCACTCCGACATAACACTAATAAACATAAAATATTAATTACTGTATGTTGTCCTGAAATAGCCAAAATGAATTCCATCTAGACACCAAAAAGACAGAACACCATGCAGATGCAAGTATGATTTATTGTAGAAATCTTGCTTAAAATCCATGAAAGAAAGGAAAAGACAGAGCAGAGAGTGAGGTCTCTGTTCACAAAAGCACAGGCAACAGTATGACAGAACATCTCTTCTTACAACGTAGTCTTTACACTAAACAGGAATATAGCCAAGGACCTTGCTCTTGGTCTTAAAGTTGAGCCCTTAAAGCAATTCTAAAAAAAAAAGTGTAGAAAATGGAACATGGACAAGAAAGACAAAACATACAGTATAAACCTATTGTAGCAATATACCATAGCCCAACCCCTGACAGGGCCAGGCTTACATCTTCAACCAAACCCATACAAAGCAGCAGTAGGCACGTTACATCAGAGTGCAAAGACTGGGACAGGATAGTGATCCATTACAAGTTCTTCATACGTCTCCTGCAGAAAAATGGACGTTGGCACCACGTCATCTGTGTGTGATGTATGACGAAGCATCAGTCAGTCTGGCCTGTGAAAAGAGTGGTTACCAATGCAGTCAGACCTGGCCAGATTCTTTTAAGTCTGTTTTAGTAATGTGCCTGAGCTTTCCGTATTATAGTCAGAAATTTGTAAGGCGCTTCTTGATACTACCAAGGGACTTCTGGCCCAGATGAGAATATTGGTGTGATATGGCTTTGATTTAGGGGGAATTCACACCTGCCTTGTTTTAGTTAGTTTAGGGAAGGATTTTTTTTGAAAATCTGCAAACTAATTTCTTATCAATAGATTTTTTTTACCATGTGTTTTTATAGGTGTCTAGAAACACCTCTCATTTTATCCATGGCCAAATCCTCTGAGAATTTCATGAAGAGCCAACCATGTACCATTGAATTGAATGGAATTGTGTTGGATTTTGGAAGAAAATGTCCACAGCGAGTATTTGGTCTGAAGCATGAAGGGGAAACTCATTTCACCATTCATCCCATATATTTCCTGAAAGCATACACCCTCAGGATGTGATATATAACATGCCATAGTATGACAGTGAGGCATGCCCCTCTGTAATTATTACAATAAAGCCCATAATGAATAAATAAAGAAATCTGGTGTTTGGAGTTGAGCTGTTTTTGGCCAGTGGTTTCCTCCCTAGGTTTGGCCCTTTTGGGCTGATGTGAACACAAGTAATCAGACTATAGTGGGGACCAAACAAGCGTCCCGAGACCCGGCTGCAGAGATGCTCTGAGAGCCATTCCAAATGAAGCCTGGTGTGGTTTGTTTGAGATTCCAAAATGTCACGATGTTGATCTGACCCAAATATCAAAAGTATGTTTTCTGGCCCTAACTGGCTCCTATTGTCACACGAGGGGAAAAAAATGTGTTCTGGTAGCTCTTATTGAAACTAGGCTACTTTGTCTTTGCATGTGCCCTCTCTCACAGCTGTCATGCAAGTCATTGCAGCAATATTCAAAGCAGGCTAAATCATTTCATAACTTACACTGTAGTCTACTAAATGTCCATGGTGCTTAAAATTAGCTTTAACTAATTGTAGGTGTTTAATCAATGATGGTTTGATGATTAAATAGCCTTTCCTGGTGTGAGTATCTTCTTATTTAATGGTTTACCTGTACTCTCTGCTCTAGCAATAGATTGTGGATTTTCACCCGTCTGGCTTGTATTGGGGAGATTTAGCTCCCAGCTAAATGCAGCATTACACAGCAGACACAAATCACTGCAGTGGCCTCCTAACCATCTACTGTATCTCTGTGTGAATTGTTCCCAATGAGGAGAGAGCATCTGTGCCTGTCTAGGGTAAAGTGCTGCACCACTCATCTTTGTCACGAGTGTCCCGCCTCTTTAGTGCGGCCCCTCCTAGCCCTTTTCAGCTAAAAAGTAAAGAAATAAATAATCACAACTTTTCAAGAAGTTGTCCCAATAGGCTCCTGCTAGTTTGAGGCATGCAAACTGGTCCAGGTGTAAAAGGTGAGAAGAGTGTGTGAGAGGGGAAATGGCAGCTCATGTGTGGGACACACGGACCTGCCTGCGGGCTTTGCGCTTTATCGCAAATGTCACATGTCTGCTGCAGTATGTGTGACTAGCTTGACTGCTATGACATGCATTTCCAATGAGCAGACAGAGGCACGTATCACGTATCCCGACTACGAGAAGGCACTAGAACAGAACAATCGGAGAACTTTGATGCTTCATAAAACTCAACAAAGTATAAATGTACAGTAATGCAATCCCTTCTAATTGTGACGGACAGTTCAGTGGTGAGAGACCATGCAGGTACAGTAAAACATTTTACATGGGAGGCAATTTAAATTACTAAGACCTCGGCTACATACTATCAAATACACCCATCAACAAGCAATATCATCTCCACTGCACAGAACATTCACAGCAAAGGACACAGATGCAACTATGGGACAGCACTGACGCATTCATAGGCCATTGTTACCTCCGCCAAGGTTAGGTTTTCGGTCGCGTTTGTTTAGATAATTTTTCAGATAACTGAAAAAGGATTTGGATGAAATTTCTGGACAACGGGAGTATTAAGACAAACAACAGATTATTCAATTTTGGTGGTTATCTGTAACACCACCTGGAATTTGTATTGGGTCAGTGACCAATATTGACTTGGCGGAGGTCTGCGCTCTTCAAGTGTTTTTCTAGTTAAAACACCAAACAAGAAGCAATAGGCTACAGCTAGCTCAATGCAGGGAATGAATGGCTTCTTCACAGCTCTATGAAAATTAAAAAAAATAAAAGATTAAATAATCCTAATAAACAAAGAGCAAGGTTTCACACCTTCAGAGCTGGCCACCTCACATGCACCGGTGCTCAGGTCCTCCAACGCTCATGATAAAGCGACTTTCTGTAAACGTAGTAGCCAGTTTATCAGGGTGCACCTTTCCTTTTATCGGTAGCCTACAGTAAAATCTACCTGCATTGATCACTGCACATCTCAGTAAAATGGTGACAGGGAAGGAAGGCAAGGAAACATGAAACGAAACGCGTTCTTCACAGATCCCCAAGTTGAATCTGCTCACAGCAAACTGTAGGAGGTCAGTCAGTATGATGTTCTCAATTTAAAGGGGCTTGGTGCACTACTGTATGATGATGATTTATGGAATGAGTGCAGAAGTTCCTTTACTAAGGGGAAAAACTACATTATGTACACTGTCTTTCACCTTTAACTTTTTAAAAGACAGAAGGGTTGTTCATGCTGGACATATAGTCAGCTGACAAAAAAGCATTAGTGTCTGAAGTGCCACTAATTTCTCATAAAAACAATAACAATAATGACAACCAAAACAAGTCACCACCAGTGAAAAGAGAAGAGCGCGCTTACCTCCGTCCTGCTCCAGCTCCTTGTGCTTCGTGTTGTGCTCCTCTTGCAGGCTGCTGGGGGGCCGGTAGGGAGGAGGCAGACGCATGGGAGGGGGGATCCCTGCTGTGCTGAACGTCATTTGCTGTGGGTAGAACAGTGATGACACTCAATGCATGTGCTATGATGACACTTCAGGGCTCCAAACCAACTTTTTACATTGGCTGCTCTGGTTCATCGAATGTGTTTGCATTAAGGAGATCGTGCATGTCATTTAGTTGCACCACACTGCTTTCTTACTGGGGGGGGGGGGCTTCTCCATTTCCACTAAAGACCGACAGTGCATCACTCCTTTACTGTTGTAAATAATACAGTAGATTTATGGCAAATGCATTTTAGGGAAAAATATGCTTAGTTACTGGGAAATTCTGATAAAATAAAAGGTGAAAAATATCTTAATAGTTAATAGTTAATTAATAAGCTCTTTAAAGGTTATGCTAATGAGGTTATGGCAGAAAGGATGTAAAGAGGACAGAAAGGAAGACAAGTAGAGAAAATAATCAAAGAGAGCAAGGGCAATAAGAAAGGCAGTAGACAGAGAAGCATTTCCTTACTGTAGGTGGAGCAGACATCTTCCTCTTGGCCTTGTGTTTGCTGTAGCTGGGCGCCAGCAGTGAGATGGGCTGCAGGGAATGAGAGAGTGCAGGCACTGGTGAGGACCCAAGCAGCATAAATACACACAGACGGCCACACGGCTATGGGGCTGGAATGAGGCCCATGCAAGGGTACATGCAGTATGAACTGGCCAACCCGGAGACAAGTCAAGTCAAGAGTTTATTTGTCACTTAGATCGAAATACTAAATAATAATGTAATGTTTTTTTGCTGTAACATCAGAATGAAAAAAAAAAAGGGTTGGTCGGTCGGTAGATACATTATTTTTAGTTATGCAATATAGCCAATTCCATTAAAACCTCACCATGGAAAAAAGTTATGCACACATAAGCAAAAGGTGCACTATTTCTACGCTGACAATAAACCGTTAATTAGGTTCTTTGGTTGTTATAGTTATCGTTCTACAACGTGCGGACATGGAACTGTGATCAAAGTTTGTTTACCAGATCTACTTCATAGGTGTCCCATTATCGAGAAATAACAGACACCCTGTCAACCAATCAGAAAACATTTTAAGGCTCGGGTTGGGTAAGGTACTGATATATGCTTATGTGTCTAGTGTTTACATAGTCACCGGTCTTCAGCAGAAGGCTGTCTACAGTAAGGGTCAGGACAGACAGAAGTTTCTAAATGTGCATCAAGATGTTACGGATGTCTGTTTGCTGTTTCAAGTGCAATTTGCCTTGGCCTGTGCTGTGGGAGTTGAAGGTTGAGAGAAGGACACTAAAGCTGCCTACCAACATACTGGATAACACATCCCACTCCCAACACACTCTGCTGTTGAGGGTATACTCAATCTTTCAATAGCACAAGATGGATCCATGCAATACCGGGCTACTGTAGACTGATGCTAAGTGTTTGTGATGGGAACACTGCTATTGATGTCTTTCCTTTTAATGTCTGTAGGTTGATAGGATCGGTTGTTTACCCGAGGTGTAGTTGAGAGACTCTGGACAACAAAGACCACTGGACTCGGAGCCGCCCTGATGGCCTCTACTGCCTCTTCATGACTGGCGCTCTGAAGATCCACTCCTCCAACCTGACGAGACACGAGGCAACATGTTCTGTAGGATTAGCAGTAGCAGAAACAGAGAGGAAGGAAGAGGGGAACATGAATATGTGTGAGAGAGACACATGCGACTCTGGATGGATGCGTCACCTGCAGGATCTTGTCTCCAGTTTTGAGCGCACCGCTGCGTCCGGCCGGACTGTGAGGAAGCACCTGCTTGATGAAAATCCCCTTCAGCTCTTCTCCGTTCCGCAGGCGCTTGATCAGCGAGCGTCCACCCACTATGCTGATGCCCAGAGGCTCGTCAGGCTCCTGCCACACCTCCACCCTGTAGACAGGCAAGCCAGCAGATAAAAGACTCTGTGGTCCTACAGCTGGCCAGTGTGCACACATGCAGGCACATGTGCATTTACACATTATCTACACAAGCAAGTAGCAAGTTGGGCTATCACAGAGACGGCACAAACGAAATAAATACAAAAGTAAACCAGATCCAATGTTTAGCTTGTTTAAAGAGACTTGCCTGTGTGGGGGGCCCCAGTGGCTAAATGCTGGAGTTTCCTCTCCCTCCCCCTCCTCTCTCTGCGGCAAGTAACTGGAAATACAGCACAACATATTTTACTTTTTTCCCATTTTGATACTTGAATTAAATAACCATCCATACATACACATACACGTACAGTAATGTTCATGTCACGCATTCACACTTATTCAACAGACAATGTACACTTTTGGTTTGATTTTAGCCCAGACCCGAACACAATTCAACTTACATTTACATTTACATTTATGCATTTGGCTGACGCTTTTTATCCAAAGCGACTTAAAATATATGCCTCACATTCACCAACTTTTAACTTTTAACGTTAACGAAGTTAAAGGATAGCTAGAATAGTTTGCCCTGAGTAATACCATGGCACTGGACTCCCCATAATGTTCATGTGTACATGTGCTCCCCATGTCTACGCTCTTCTTTAACATGCTGCTGGGAGAATCAGACTAGCAAATATGTTGATTTGATTATTTTAATTATACAACAGACCAAATAGCAAACCGGCAGCGAACATCAACTGCATGGGGACATATGAAAATGAAACTGAAAGTGTTTCTGTGGCCCATTTAGTTAGTGTTAGCTGTTGGTTCAATATTCGCTGTTTTATAAAATGTTCTTGTCCCTTTTCCTACTGACAGCATTCAGTAACCTCTAACAATGGACCCATTTCATTATTCACACCAGATTTCTCCTTCAAGAATGCATTGAAAAATTTGTTGTCATGTACAGGATTATAATGCTTGATTACCTTATTTAGATTAACTATCCATTCTGAATCAGTAGGTTATTCTAGCACTTTCAATTTTGCAAATATCCACAACTGGATAAACTTTACACACCAGAGAAGTATGCAATTGGTCTTTGAGTGCTAAACCATCCCAACAGTGTCCTCAACATCAGGATACTAAGGGTGACTAAACCTCAGGGCACACATGAGTCAAACCATTGTGACACAAACTGAACTCTGCATGAATTTAAACACCAACTAGTGTAGTTCCCGTACACAGAATATAAAGCAGCTCTGGAGAATACTCGTCGCCCAACTGCATTGTCTGCAGGCAGGCTTTCACTCCAAATGGGAGAATAATTGTTCAGATATTGTCATTTAATGAAATGTTTACTGTGCAAAGAGCGTCCACAGCAGTAAAACTGCATGCTTTGATTAGAGGTATGATGATCATCATTTTTTTTGTACTAAGCCACATTTACTATAGCAGATAAAGAGGTTTCCCTCACGTGCATGTGTGTGCATCACCACACACTTATCCCTACACACGCGCAAACAGGAAAAAACTGATCTAGTGTATGAATCCAATTGCAAGCCTATATGGGCAGTGATCCGATTTTCAAAAGGTGTACACCATCTCTCTGGATCAGATTCAAAATTCAGATTTGGTCGAAAACCAGATTAAGGTGGTGCATATAAACTCACTAACTGATAGAAAAATGATGTGCGAGGTGTAGCTCAGTAGCTCACATTCTGTTTGCATTTGCTGATTCCTAGAAATCTAAATGCATCATCCAGCCATACCTTTGCTCTCCTCTCAGAGACAACACAGCTGCTGTCTCATCCCTTCTCTTTCTCTCACTGGTAGAAGAATGTTCAGACCTGAAAAATATATCATCATTAATATTCTAGAGCATTTAGAGTCTTATCTTACTAAGGAGAGGTCTTATTGAAACAACAATACACACTTGAATAAATGCAGTCAATCTATACAGTATATTGCAGCATGGTTGCAGATAGACCAGCAAACACTGCATTGTGATAGTTTGGGAAAAAAAAAAAACATGGATTGCCTCAGACCTTGTGAACCATACTGTGTGAAACACTGATATGAATAAGATATATACAGTACAAACCATGGTGCCTGCGAAAACATCTTCTACTTTAACCTGCGTTTCTGAATAAGTGCTGAAATATGAGTGAGTTAATAGTCATTCCTCACTCTGTGTCACTGAATGGGTATTCCAGTCCTCCATCATTATTCTGGGAATCAGACTCTGGCCAGGTGTCACCAATCTGTCCGCCTGAGGACACTGGCAGGGCTGTGGACACACCGCGCATGTCCACACAGAGATAAGACACACACAGTCAGAAGAACAGTTCAAGATTAGGCAAAGATGTGAATGGACATCCTCATAGCAGTACTGTGAAAGCACTGCAGCAACCAACAAGGCTACTGTACACTCTTGTATTGCAGAAAGACCCCATGTGAAATGAAGGTAATACAAGGCACTGCAAGGAGTATTAAACACGATCTGCTATAAAAGTTGAGTAATGAAACTCATTCAAGGTGAAAGATGGTCATTACTGTAAAAGCGTGTTCACTCACCAGGAGATAACGCTCTAGGTACATCTGCAGTCTCCTCTACTTCTGCAGTACCGTCTTTTGCTCCATTTTCCTGTCAATCAAAATGAATCTCTTTTTTAGTGTGCATGTCTGCAAATGGTTCCATAGTATCTCCATTTGTCAGGGCAGGAATGGAGACATGGCAAAGGAACTCCAGTGAGGAGGATAATCTACACCCCAGAATAAACGCCTGCATTGACTTTTGTCTTTGAAGATGCAGCAGTAATCTCTGACAGAGAAATATATTCTGGCATCTACAAATTAACAAATTGATCACAAATTCTGTGATCACAAATTCTTAATCTATAAGCATCTATTTTCAAAACCTAAACAGCTTGGCTCACACCGGAAATCAGGTACAGGGTACAGTGCCTGAGATCTTGGTTCTGTATTTTTCAACAGAAAAGGACTTAAACCAATCTCTTCTATGGGTTACCTTGTCATTGTACAGAGTGAAGATCAGAGATACCTGTACCAAAACTGTTGCTGAACTTCAGAGTTGTTAGAGTCAATGACTCTCCCTCTTAGCCGTCTCATAATTAGAGAGATGTTCATCTACTACACCATAAAACCTTGATATCGACCAAGAGTGGAGCCACGTCTGACCGGAGACCATAGAGACTGTGAGGTCAAGACAATCAGTGTAGTGAGAGTAGTTAAGTAAGTCCTTAAGTAACAGACCGCTTTATTACTGACTCTTGCACTACCAACAGATACTACCTGACAGTACACTATTTTTTTAGTATTAGTTTTTAGTATTAGTGTTAGTTTTTTGTACTAGAAAAAGTTATAAGCCTTTG
>JASCQY010116925.1:0-15592 GCA_030264315.1 Sardinella tawilis
TCCTTCGATATCTATAGTTGATTTTTGAATGCATTAAACTTCAAAAACAGACAAAAAATACAGATTGGGCCTTTAATCATCTGTCCCTTGTCTTAATACCCACGTTTTCTGAAAATTTCATCCAAATCCGTGCAGTGCTTTTCAAGTTATCTTGTAAACAGACAAAGAAACAGACAAACGCAGGCAAACACATAACCTCCTTGACAGAGGTAATAAATCAGAGGCTTTTCAAAGAGAGAGGCATCCTGTTGTTTGTCCTGTAATTCAGTGTCCTACACACTTAGCTATATTAAATCTGAGAAATACATGGAGAAAGAACACAAGGAGCACAAGGACAAAGAAAAGTAGACAGAGGTGCTTCTAGGCCCCTAATCCACTCAAAGACTTTAAGGTGTTGCTGAGAGAATGCAATCATCGTAATGTGGCAAAAGAAAGTCTGAATGATGATTGTCAACTAAATTGGTAGCACTTGTCCTGAAAGGAGAAGTTCTCTGTGCGTTCTACTGCATGTCTGCATACTGTATAAGACTACCAAACAGAAGTCAAAGGCTTGAACAGATGTCAAACTCAGCACAAAACGTGAACAGGGAGAGTCAGTTCTCTAATTAACTGGGAAAAGACCTTGTTCAGACTTGCCCACCTCATTGTGCCACTCTTTAGTGACTCCATCGTTGCTGCCTGAGGAGAAATCACTGTCTCAAGACGAAGGGTTATACAGTAGTGCTTTTGTCAAAGTCTAAAAAGCACCAGCTGTTTCTAAAATGCCATATATAGATAGATAAATTAATTTTATTATCCTGTATCATTAAGTTTCCACAACGTGGCACGACATATATAAATACTGTATATACAGTGCTTCTGATGTATAGTATTGATCTATCTTGACTAGAAAGGCATTTTGTTTTAGTGTACATAACATGTAGTATAGCATGTCATAAAATAGAAAAATGGGCTATATCATTTTTTGAACTTTGCACGCTGATATAGCGACATTTTGAAATGTGAACTACAACAACATGGCAACCTTAAGATGGTTTAAATTAAGAAATGTTCCCACATATGGAACAGTTTTGTCTTCGGATGAGTAAATTGTCATCATATAATATATTTGGTCAAAAGCATCTGTCCAAATAGGATACCCTAACTAATGTATATTTAGCACCTATAGGCCTATGCCCTTTGGATTCCGCTTGTTATGCAAAACTCTCAATACTCTCAACACCTGTGCATCTGCTTACAGTGCTTTATGGTCCAGCGTTCAGTGCTTATTGATATAAGTTTTTTTTTGTTTTGTATCCAACAAGACCCCAATTTTGAAGAGATGAAGAAGCTAGGAGTGGAGATGAATATTAAATTGCCATTACTGTATTCATACTGTATAGCATATTGATTTGACCTGGGCTAATCTCATCACACCTCGGATTAAACAAGACCAGTCTGGAGACCTCAGTCTTGCTTCACAACAAAAACTGTATCACATCTGTTTGAGGTAACCCTCTCTGCCCTCTTGCATTGCAATTTGAAGTACATCAGTCCGACCACCTTTAATGATGATGGATGTCTATGTGAATAAGCAGATAGATGAAACTGATTAGCCTACAATTATTTCCTCCTACTGAGAACTAAGGATAAGAAACAAGGCCTCAATCAAATGTACCACCTATACTGTAATCTTACAGCTGACTAAATTCAGGAGCCCCCAAAACATTTCAAAACATTACAGTATGCTATTGCTGGACACTGATTCACAACTCTCTGTGGTAAGCAGTTGAGTTCTATGAAGGACCATGCATTAAAGCTGTGCAGAGAGGTGTGCACTGACTCAGGTGAGCACACATGTCAGGGACTCCCATCCTTACACATTTGCATCATGTGATGACTGAAGATGCAGGGATGTTTATCAAGATTACAACAATTTGACAATTACTTTATTAGCATAAAAGCACTGTCAACCTAGGGTTATGGATATACAGGGTTCTTGAAACCCTAACCTAGGCCTACAACAAACTCAGCTCTTGTCTGCTTAGCTGTCTTGTCTTAGCCCACGACTGCAGCTCATATTTTGCACAGCTGGCTATAGGCATCTTGAGCATGGTCTAGTTTTTTAAGATAGGACCAAGATTACAAAACAAAGAGAAGCAGACTGAGATGTCATGGCCAGATGTTAATGGGTAAATCTCAGATTAAATTCTTTGTGTCAATGTGAACATTATGTTAAGGCATGTCTAGCCCAGTGATGGCATACCTTAACTTGTGTTCTTCAAAATTTTAGGCCTTTCACATTTAGGCTACTTGGGAAGCCAGTGTGTTACTTTCTTCAAACGTAATTCATTCTATGAAGACGATGTTAACTTGTTCTGTTTCCGCATCGTTTTGTAGTGATTTTATTAATCAAATACCTGAAACATGCTGTGGGCCTATAGGCCATGTTATAACATTGTAGCCCCGTAGTAGGCTCCGTTTCATAGGGGAAAAATGTTTGATATCTTCTGAAACAGAAAATTCTTACCGTTAGTTGCCAGTGATGTCTTATGAATCGATTTTCCCACCTTGCTTCACGGATATATGTAACATATTTGACTTTGTCATTGTTATTTCCCTTGTTACATCGGATTTCAAACTTTTTTCTTTTCCTGGTCTCCGCTACACTGACAACACAATGCCTAACGTCTCCCTTTCCTCAATCCTCTACGTTTCAGTTCTTGAAGTTAGTCGGAAGAGCTGAGAAGACCTATCCTACACTACGTGGCATTGTTCCTTTCTTTTAAAAGATAATTTTATCAAGATTAAACAGGAGAAACACAACTGGTAACCTGTGTAGTTTACGCTATGTAAATTTAACACTTCCCATGAACAAAGACATAGTGAAGACTTTAAGGAATTTGACGGCGTTTCGTGAGGGAGCGGGAGATGGGTGGAGATTAGCTAGAATACAAGGTGTCCGATTTCACTCCATTGACAGACAGTATATAGGCTATTTAGACAGGCTAAAAAGTAACATTTTGGCCAAATAATAAAAACTTAAATGCCCAGAACAGGTAGCCTATTAACATCAATCAAAGTGACAAACATCAGAACTTTGAGCTATTTAATTTTCTGGAAACCTGATTTCCCTAATGTTCCCAGTGTGCTGTTGATGGAGATTCCACACAGGATACAATATAAAGTGTTGAGGATTCAGCTTGATAAGCATTAGGCTATTGCAACATCGTATCCTATCAATTGTCACCCCTCTCTCTCTCTCTCTCTCTCTCTCTCTCTCTCTCTCTCTCTCTCTCTCTTCACTCAAGCACTCTCTTATCAGAATCACTTTTTCTCTTATGACAGTTTTCTTCTGATATCAGTTATTTTTTTTTTTTCTAAATTGAGTGCATTTCTCAGAACTTTTAGAAACAGATTTGCCAACCAACAAAAGCACACAATACACAAAACTACTAGTAGGCCTATAGGCTATCTGAAAACAAAATAACCTAAATTAAAACAATCTGCCACCAGAATCTGAATAGAATACAGAATACAGTGTGCTTTTGACAGTGAAGAGTAGGGAGTGGTGGAGAGAGATGATTTGGGATCAGGAAGTGGGTTTGAAGTGTCCATTTCTGTGGACACTTGAGCTTAAATGTGGTGAAGCATCAATATGCCTGTTTTTTTCAGATATTGTTTGGGCTTTTTGTTGCCTTTATTGAGATAGGACAGCAGAGACTGACAGGAAATGAGTGTGGAGAGAGATGGGAAGGTATTGGGCAATTACCTTGGGCTGAAATCGAACTCGATTCCCCGGATTCATGGTACAACGCATGGTTGGGTGCCCCCAACAACTATTTTATATATTTTTTATTTTTATATATAAGAATTCAGTCAACTTTGGGGTGGCAGTAAATGTGAGTAGCACTAGGTTATTTCAAAAGCTTATAGTCAGTATTATGGGAGCAGGTATCAAAAAGCAAGGCTTGATAAATTGATTGATCCTTACATTCAATTTTGTTGACATTTAGAACTACGTGTGCAAGTCTGCTCAGGCAATTGTCATGTACTGCTAGCACACTGATTGAACATAAATATTGTACTTACATTGGCATCACATAAAGCCCCCTGAAAATACGCTACACACACACACACACACACACACACACACACTGCAGCCCAGACATCAACACTACAAACATGCTTGGGCCTGGAGAATAGCATAAGCTCAGTTTTACTAGCCTGGCTTTCGCGACAAAAGTTCATACGAGCAATCAGTCTGACAAATCTCACATACTAACCGCCTTCTGAGAGGTGGAATAATGTAAACTTGTTAAGCCTGCCTCTTTCACCCTGGAGTGAATGTTCGCTTCTCATTGGTACCTGGGAATTTCTGGCATTGGAAAAGCAGTAAAAAGGCAGGTGGGCCATACTGACTTGATCGTGAAATTTTGTGCAGCGTCATAGGAAGTGTGGGCGAGCTCAGGCTGCAGTTTTACCATGATTCTCATTCAAATCCTTACCTTTCCCTATTATGAAAGTTTATTGTGCATTTAGCATTATTCTAATGGGAAAATCATAGGATTACATGCCTTTTAGAAATATTCAACGTGAATATTTTTTCTCTTGTGAATCAGTTGTACATTACAGTGATTAATAAATAATCAGAATTTTTTTCTTTGTTAAAACAATGGTTCCTTATTTTGACTAAATTAGGTTGCAGTGAATCAAGGAACTTTGACTTGGAATCTACAGTATATGAGAGTGTAAAAGAATTTTACAACATTTATTAAATGGAGTATGCAAATTTTTCTTCATTTTATAGATAGAGGTATAAAATGAGAGATAGCCTAACTAATGTTGACAGGTGTAATGATGAGAGGGGCAGCATTGTATTGTCCATCACTAAGGAAAGGACTAAAGTACGGATAGAGCTTCTCTGTAAACTTGAAATTAGAGAAAGAGTAGATTTGAGACTTGGCCTCTACATTATAGAAGGAGACAGAGCCCTCCTCATAGTCCACAAACACCCCAACCTTTTCTGGCTTCTCATTTAGCGTCAGCGGGACAGACGGTCCGGCGGCAGCGGTGTACTCCTCCCCATTCCGTAAGACTATTGTAAAATACCCATGATCTGGGGTCAACTTGAGCTCTCCTTTTCTGTTGGCGGATTCCCTGGCCACTCCCAGATCCCATTCGGTTTTTCCCCTGACTTGTACCTCAAAGTAAAATCTCCCTGAGCAATAACCTTCTTTGGCTAAGACAGAAACAGCAGAATTGAATCTTTCGGGGTTATCAAGGAGTCTCTGTCGTTTATGTCCAAAAGAGACTTGTTTCATATCAGCAGACAGTACAAGCTCCGGGTGGGCTGTGAGTGGATCCAAGGTCACATTCACTGAGGAGAAAATTTTAAATTGACATTACGAATAGGAAACATTTGTTAACCTGTATATTGTATGTTTTATGGATTTCCTGCAATGTCATATATCAAACATGAAAAGCACTCGGAGAGCGCTGACCTTCGCCAAGACAATATGGAGTCACTGATGCAATACAAATTCTAAAATTGTGTTCCGAATATCCAAAATGATTCTGACTGTTTTGTTATGATACTATCTTAGCCCAATGAGTCATTGGGGTCTACACATTTAGGAGAGGTATTAGCGCTACAGGACAGTTTTAATAATCTTTAGTAATCCATTCATAAAGGAATTTATACCTTTATATTTTTGAATCCTCTTCAGTTCTGGGAACATAAAAGATATTGCATTATTTGACCACTTAAAGCCATTGCACTTTCCTTATCATTTTAGCTGTTTTACATATATCTTTTTTCTGAATTCTGACAGAATCAGTAGTAGACATGCATTGTTTACATTACAAGATTTTATTCATCATTGTTGACTCACGTATGCCAGAGAGGTTGTTGATTTCTTTCTGAAATGACTGTTTCAGCTCAGACACCGCTTTCCACAGGGAATTCATGCATAGGTCAGTATTTATGCAGAATTCACTGAAGACCTTGGGTTCTGGAATGTCACACATCGCCGAATAGACCTACAGCGAACAGGGAGAGATAAAAAAATAACATGTAATAACATTGGACTGTAAAGTAGCCAACAAAATTTCCTTTAATAAATTCAATGACCTCACTATGAGGATAAAACTGAGAGTGACCTGAAGGAGATGCACATAGTCGTCACTGTGAGAGAGCTGCTCCAGAGCAGAGTTCCTCTCCTTTAGCTGTGAAATATCCTTCTCCAGCTCTTTGATGAGCACCTCAGCACGTCTCTCATCTTCGTTGTGCTTTGCTTCCATGGCCTTGGCCAGATTTGCCTGGCTTTGCTTAACAGAACGTATCAGGGCAATGAAGACTTCAGAACTATTTTCCATTTCCCTCTCAGTGGTTTTCTAATAAATAAAAAATAGTCAAAAGTGTTAAACGATCCCACCCTTTTACAAACAATACAAACACTAGCAAGAAAGAGACTGTCATGCATTTGTTGTTTGATTAATTTTCTGTTTTCTTCTTTCCTATATGAACAGGATAGATGACTGGAAGCAGCTGAGAGATAGAGAGAGAGAGATGGGGTGGGAAATGATCACAGTATGGCTTCAAACTTATGTCTCCATGGAAACCCGGGACAGTATATGGTAAGAGTGCTCTAGCCGGGGAGGCCAAAGTGCCACCATCCCATGTTCCTGATTATGCAATATTAACAAAATTCCAGAAACACCATGATCTTTGATAAAGCTGCTTCCAGATGCTGATGTAATGGACTCTATGCATGCTGGTCGCATCACTTCCTGTAAGATCCTGCCATGCCCCTTCACTCTGGAACCAAAGATTATGGAAGCTTTTACCCTCTCTGCTGGAACTGAGTCAGTCTGCAGCCACTGGACCACCTTTTTTCCATTGCTCCAAAGTCCAATATTTATGACTCTTCTCAATTAAAGTATTTTTTTCCCTTGATTAACCTAACATCCAAGTGGTTATCTAATGGTCGCACGGCTATTTAGTTCCAGTTCAATGACCGTAATCAATATTTCTATGGTTTTTATATTCATAGCAAAAGGTTGATAAAGGTAGCTTTTTGTATGCGTCAGTATGTGTGTGGGGGATGTAGCAAACAATACTGGATCTGAGCCTGACACGATCCAGACTGGTTTTGTGTCAGCAACACAAGCCATAAGTTGTCTCACCTTGCTAGTCTGAAGAGTGTGTCTGATTGTCTGGATCTGATTGAACCGGTCCTTTATCACGAACTGTATGTCTCTATGGGTCTTTTCCAGCTGAGTCTATGAACAAAGATTTGTATGATGAAAATGTGATTAGTATCATTTGTAGAAAGAATATTTGCTCCTTTGTAATCAGCAATTCTAAGCTATTTAAACACATTTTTTCACATTCACTGTTCTCCATTTTATAATCTAACTGCAAAAAAGGCACAGAACAGCTCCGATCTGTAAACTTTAAAATACTGGACATACAGTTGCCTGACCATCAAACATGAATAAACTGCTCCAGAACTGATGAATTTACTCTATTATCTTGACTGTGTGTGGTTGAAATATCAACAGTTACGTTATTCAGAATTGCTGATGGTAATTTAAATAGCCTATCGTAGAAACACGAATAGGACAAAAAAAAAATCTCAACCTTACGGTAGACGCACTCCACTTCTAAAGGAACGGTGTTGTGGTTCTTGTGGTCAGTCTCAGTGCAGAACTGACATATGCATGCATTTTCATCTTTGCAGAATAACTCCAGGAGACGGCCATGTTTGCTGCACATTCGCTCTTCCAGGTTCTTCAAAGGTTCTATAAGGGTGTGCTTCTTCAAGACCGGAACTCTTTGATGAGGTTCAAGATGAGTCTCACAATAGGAAACCAAACAAACAAGACAGGATTTCACCGCTGTGGCTCTTGATCCAGTGCAGATATCACAGGGTACATCAGGTTTGATGTTGACTTGATCCTGTGTCTTCTTGAAGTTGTTAACCACCTCTCTGAAGGCTGTGTTGATTTTAAGGTAAGGCCTTTCACTGAATTTCTCTTTACACATGGGACACTGGTAGTTTTTGATGGTGTCCCAGTATTCCCCAATGCATCCCATACAAAAATTGTGCCCACATGGAGTTGACACAGGATCAGTGAAAATCATGAGGCATATGGAACACTGGAGCTGTTCCTCAGACAGTTGTGAGCCTAAAGACATTTCTGGACACAAACAAACAAACAAACAAACAAACAAAACACATGTGCAGTCGTTGAGTCAAAAAAGAAATGTTGGGCCCTTTTGAGCCCATTTCATGATTTCAAGAGGCATTCATATTGATATGGATTTTAATATGGCATACTAATAAAGGAAGATTATTTTAAAGCTTTCTAAGAGCATTATCTCATTCTGTGCAATCTTTGTGACATGGCTGCATTCATAACATTTTGTTCTTCTTCTTCTTTTAACAAAAGCATTTTGCTTATCCAGCTGATACTGATTGCTACCTTGACGGTTTCACAAATACGAAAAGTTAATGAAATATAGGGAGTAAGAATATGAGTAAATTTTATTTAACACATGGGATTTAGAGGAAGATACATTGATATTTTAATTTCTCACTACACCGACTGTATTTCACCAAAGTAGGCCACCATTATCGAACCACCATTAGAAAGGTACTGTAGATGCACCAGGCAAACATGCGGTCTGTCTGGTTATTCATGTCCATGGGTTCTTTGTCCATGGTTACATAAATATAAAGGAGGAAATACCTGTCTACATCATAAAATAAATAGTAACAAATTATTAGACTGAAAACTACAATATTAGGCCTATTATAATATACAAATATAATGTTTATTTAAAATATAATATTTCATTCCAAGTATTTTATCTGCATAAACAGGTGCAAGAATGACCTCGTACAGTTTTCTTTCAAACTGAAATAATGACAGTCACACATGAAGCAAATGGTACGTTCATCCATGTAAATTCCTAGCCTGTAGGCTAAACAAAGTCTGTTTTCAGTGTCAGTTAAAGTCATGCGATGAACCAAAATTACTTACCTAAATGAGTTACTGTATGTTTCTTATTCTCATCTCAAATGCTTGCTCTTGAAGTGGAAATGGAGGCTTGTAACTCTCAATCTGGTATTTCAAGTTCACAATCTCATATCAGATTATCACTATATGATGTCATAAGAACATCCTTCACTGCTTAGATCAGGTATGGCCAAACTTGGTCACATCACTTCCTGTAAGGGTGCCACATCATGAGAAATCTAAGCAGCCAAGGGCCACGTTACTTCAAGGGCCACGTTACTTCTTATTTTCTGACCTCACGGCGGGCCGCATGAAAGACAGCAAAGGGCTGCATTTGGACCCTGAGTCTTAATTTGGCCACCCCTGGCTATAAATGCTCACAAATAGCGTACTCTGTGATAGCTGCTCCCATGTTGTCAGAAAACTGCTCTGTTTTTCCACATACTGTAGGCCTACAGTATCATTCTGCAAACTATAGTTTTGTGGCTTGGCTGCCAGTTGCCAGATTTGTACTTGTTAAATACATGTGGGTTGTGACAGTGTCATTACCTCCTGTAGTGGTGAATTCCCCTCTCAGTTCCAATTGAAAGAATGTTTGCTGGTAAAGCCTGCTGATGTTGACAATTAACTTCAGCTAACACTAAAGTTGCATCAGCTAGCTTTTAACATTTGGACTTCAGTAAACTGTGTCTGCCCCTATCAAAATAAACAACTGTCATTATAAATCCTCATTCCCCTATGTATTTAAGTCACTTCTGTCAGCTAAAACCTCTGTTTTTCCCCTAATTCAGTGATGAATTCCTGTACTTGACTGCATGGTATATAAAAAGCAACAACCACTGATAGTTGTTTTTTTCTTTCAATAATGGCAAAAGGGGGCAGAGAGACTAATCAGCAGTGCTCTGCTGGTTCTGAATGGATTTACAAGTAGGCTATGAATTATGTATGACACATATTGACTCTGTAGGGTTAGGGTTAGGGCACAGTGGGTTAGAATATCATCACTACCCCAGTATACTCCAGACACTTTGAATAGGGTTTACAAACTGGATACAAAATAAAAGTAACATTTTGCACCACCTTGCAGGTTGGAATTTAATGGTGGTATTGCATTATACAGTACATATACCATAGGACAAAAACTTTACATTCTCTTTCTTTAGTTTTGCACTTCAACATAATGACATATTCCAAAATACTGCAAGTATGTCTCGCTACGGCTTGCCAAGCCCCTTAATCTCCATTAGGGGGCACTGTTGTTTTGTCTGAACCTTGCTTGGATTTCTCTTCAAGTCCCAAGTCAATTGTGACACTTCTTATGACATTAGCCCATCTAGCCAACCAATGAAGAAAATGAATAAAACAAGGCTTGTTTCCCAAAGCCTTCTTAATGCCATGTCATTCTTGAGATATTATAAAAGTTCACAATTTCCAACATCTCCCACTAAATGTACTGTATCTCCTGTCGGCTGTTGGTCTGGACCATTCTAGGCTTCACATTAACATTGTTTTCACGTGTGCAATACTGCCAAAGATAATCCACACTGATTGCATTCCATTTTGTGTTTTGTTTCATAAAAAGAAAAATTAAAACAAAAAAAATTGCTTTATTTTTTGTACAATGTGAACCTACCGTATGCATAACATGTTGCCTACAATGGCATATTAGAAATATAGTTATCTGTTCCAAGAAGTGAGGGAACTTTGTACCCCCGCGTCCAACACCCACATTACACCCCTGCTTCTTCCTATACCAACAATACTCTGTGACCTTAATATTTCTCTATTTTTCTTCTATAATAATATTAGGCATTCATTTACAGCATTGCATTAACAAATATACTCCCACTCAAAAAATCCCCACTACCTCCAGGAAGAAGTGTCATCTATGTGGTCTCAAATTCTCTTGTTCTTCTCCCTACCAACGACACTCATTTGGCTCAAAAAATACTTGTTCGTACTTTGGATTATCACTTTAAGTGTGAATATTGAAACCTGGCTCAAGTTGGTAAAGTAGGCTACTGTACATTGTGCAAAAAAATATGATGGCTAGTCATATGGCAATAGATGGACTAGAAGATAAAAAATATGCTGAGAAGGAAGAACGGCAATAACAGCAGGTGACTCCCGGCAAGGCCTGGTGCATTGTTACACAGCTCCGCCTGGCAGCATTTGTACTGAACAGGTCCAGCATCCACATTTACCGAACACTCCAGTTTTGAAGCACATCTTTTGGCAACCATGCCTCCTGCCAGATCTGTAATTCAGTAATACATACAGTACATGCAATATGATGAGTGAGCTGTGAGCAGGAAAAATAATAGTTTAGTGCACAGAGACTGATGAGAATATAAAAATGTAAACTCACTCCTTGAGAGACAATGCGTTTTATCCTCTGGGCAACTCTCAGTTGCACTGCAGTTGTTCTGGTTACTGTTACAGGAGTAACACTGGAGGAAGTCTGAATAAAATATGAATATAAAATATAAAATGGTTACACTGTTGCTATGCTATGTGAATTTGCCACACAAAAGTAAATCCTATTCATAGATAGCATAGATTATGTTCAATATTCAATTGCCATTTTAAAAAAAAGCCATGCATGTTATGTAGATGTTATGTATCACTTTTTGTCTTGTCGGTGTCATTATATGAGCACACTGAAGAAAATCTCTGAAGTAGCATGACAAAAAAGGTACTGAGTCTTAAGTCTTTCTTTAGCAAATACTGTGAATGCCTATCCCAAATGAAAGACTGAGTTTTTATGGTAAAATGTATGGTAAACAAACAAGCAAGTAGACAAACAAGCAAGTAAGTAATGCATATTGATTCCTATTAATCTGAGTAGGGACAATGAGATTTGTAAATTTAATTACTGAGTTGGTCATGGTGAAATGTTATCAAACTTACACTTAGGCTATAAAAAAAAAAAAAAAAACTACAGTACTCTCAATACAGTACATTCTAACAATTTTTTAACCTTCAGTGTCATATTTTTCCCAAACTGTCGGCATCCCCCTGGCTCTATGTCAAACAATAAACTATCGATTCAATCAAATGTATACTTTCTGTGTCAGTATGGCTCAAAAATTATAATTTTTTTCAGGTTACATCCTTTTGTTTTAATCAAGTCCATATGTACTGGCATCAATTTCAGATATTGTTGGATGAATAAGTCAACATTTTGTGACTGTAGAGGTCAGAAATCCCCACTTTAGGCCTATATGTTCGCTTCTTAACTTGCAAATGGAGAAAAACACGTACTACTGTATACATCTTCACATTGCATCCCACAATGAAGAATTTCAACTTTACTGTAAATATGCTGAAATGTAACATTTCTTCACCTTCATAAAATAATTGGCCAATTAATTTTTTGGCAAAATGTTAGTTTTTTCCCAAATCGGCTGAAAAAGTATTTTTAGTTACGTTTTTTATAATATCTGAAAATTTTATGAATCTTATTTAAGGATGGTGGCAATTTGAACAATCCATCTAAAGAGAATGAGAAATATACAAAAACAAATAAATTGCTTGTTTTGGTTTTTTGTTTAGGATGAATTACTTAAAATATCTTGTTCACCACAACTCTTGTCCTTGCTGTTTAAAACACAGTATTATTTAAGTTCTGCAGATAATACAAGCTGAAGTTAACTACATATTATTCAGAGGAGTGAGGAGCTTAGCAGTGGCTTAGCTTACCTGCAGTGGTCAGCATACTGGCCAGTATGAGGACTATCTTCAGGGACATCTTGAGGTGTACAGTATGAAGGTGATGGAGTGTATGGGACTTGATGGGGGTCAAACAGGGTAAAGCTCTTGATTGAGATACAGGATAAGTAGGCCTAAGTTTATCGTGGGGTGAGGAAGTGCAGTGGTGTAGTCTACTGTAGGTTGCTCTGTTTGACATGCTGTAATGAGTCCCCTAAGCCTCATTCCTCACACCTCTCCACCCCCACTTGATTTTCCACACACATCTTTGTGATGCGTGACAGCCCCTATACCCGCAATAAAAATCTCTAAAATGCACCTGCAATTCTTGCAGCGAAGGCAACATTCACTTGCACAAAACTTAATTGATGACTTATTTATTTATTTTCCAATAGAAAGTTCCTGTACAGGAGATAAAGACATACATAGAACAAGGAGATAAAGACTCCTGCATACTAGAACAAGAGGATAAATACTGTAAGCCATTCTTTGCACTCATATTTAAGACTAGAGTGGAATTTTACAGTTCTATCAGCATAGCCTACAGTATGTCTGCCTGTGGCATGAACATGGCAGGTAGTTGAATATGTTAGAGGAGAGAACAGTTACTAGTGGCACACGTGCTGCTGCTGCCCTCAGATTTGCATCTGACCGACAGATTTGCATGAGGCTGACAAACACAAACTTCCTGTTTTTCCTGTGAGTTAGTGAGTGTGAGTGAGTGTGTTGTCAGGACACCAGACACAGTTCCATCTTTATACAGCTTGACTCTCAGTGAAAGACCTTGGGTTGTGCTGAAGTTGCTGGAGAAATCAAAGAACAAAATCTTAAAGCACCATTCCCTCTACACAGGGGGAGAGTGCCATGTATTGCACAGAAGATGGCATTCTCAATACCTATACTCCCGATAAGCAAATTTCAGTGGATCCAGTGCATGGTGGCACATTTAAGAGATAGAGGAGCAGCAATCTCCAAATGGCCTGACAAAACACATACATTTTTTGAGAAGCAAGAGAGGATAAAGTTATTTCAGGTTCGACTCTGGGTCAGCTTTTCCATGTGGTCCAGGCGCTTTGGTTCAGTCATCTGAAGTGGTCCATTGTGAATTATCATCATCAGTTTTTCTTAATTCAGGGGAACTTGACTTGACTTGACTTGACTCAGTAATGTCCGGATCATAGCAATTAGTTTTCAAGTAGCCTAACAATGCACAAAAAGAAACTAGCCAAAACAAGATTATATTTACAGAAGACAAAAAGTAATAATTCAAAGGGGGAAAAATACATAAAGCAAGAACATTCTACAGTCCATCACATCTTTACAAACGAATGTTTAATGCGTTTTTAGGAGCGATTGTTCCAGTGCACCTACACTCCATTCTAAAGATTACAGCAAAAAAGGAAAATTCTTGCAATAGCCGCATGGGTCAAAATTCAAATGGTAATTACTGTATTTCATCAGAAACGCTCTGAAAACAAGGCTTTAAGTGTAAAATAGCAAAATTTTCCTTTAAGGCCATCAATTAGTCGGCCTAATGTCACAAGGTGTTCCAATTTCAATAGTAATGTTGTAGACATAACAGTACAGACACAGTCTAAATGACATGGCCACAGTAAGTGCATTTTTTAATAGCCTAACTTTAAGTAAGTATACAGGCATGGAAAAGAGGGGAAAAGTGTACAAGTAAATATGCATGTACCTAATGGAATATATAAAAATCTACCACTTAAAATATAACTAGGCTATAAAAATATGAAAAAATAAAGTGTTAACTAAGATGACTAAGTACACCAGCATGTCTATCATTGAAACCGCTGTGCTTTTTGTCAGCTAAGCCTGTGAAAATACATCAAATAAAACTTTCTCATGTCGCACACAGTACAGTTCAACTCTGGAATTTCACTTCAGTTCCCAATAACAGGAAACGAAAATACCTCAGAAAGAATGAAACTGATGTGCTGGTGGCTAGACTGGTGAAAGCCCTTTTGTAACTGATTACAAACACTTTTCACCCCTAAACCCCCACACTCTCAAGGGTTGTTTATACACTTTCATTCTTACGGTTATTTGTTCCTCTACTCACGTACACTTGTGTTCTCTAGATCAGTTTGTGCACTTGCTCACGTAGGCTACACTTAAAATCTGTAGGACTGTTTGTGCACTTTTGTTCAGTCATCACATCATCAGTAAAGCTACTGCCTGTCCTGCAAACAACTTTGAGAAGATTTGTAGAGATTTCAAAGACTGTAGATACAGACGGCAAGTCTGGTTGGTGTGTTGGAAAACTTTCCGATTTATTAGACAGACTATGACAAACATTACACATTATGAGTCCTTGTCAGCTTGTAGCATCTACAACATCTGAGTATCCACAATGTCTGATCACAAGAAGGCTGTTTTTTTTTGTTAGCTACTTATAGATAGGATAGTATTTTTTTGCAGCAAGTGCAAAATATATAATGAATACTGTATATATAAATAACTGATTTTTGATTGTTAAACCAACTTAATCTCTGTATATAATTTGACACGCTCTTACATTTAAAGACAAATGTTTTGCAACACTTAAAGGAGAAATCTGGTGTGAATAAATCCATAGTCCTGTTGTTTGAGGTCACTGAGTGCTGTTGGTTAAAAAAAAAATAAAAAATACAAAACAAACTGAATAGCAAACCTGCAGTTAACACTACGGAATGGGGCACAGAAATTCACTTTCAGATTCTTTCTTCTATGCCCTATTCAGTTAACATGTAAGAAATAACAGCACACATCGAAGGCTGTTATTTCTCTTATCACAGGGTTTGCCATAAATAATGAACATCAGTTTAAAATACAGGCTACAAAGGGGTGCAGCTAATTTATAAACAAACCTGTT
>JASCQY010117049.1:0-15562 GCA_030264315.1 Sardinella tawilis
AAAAATATCATTGTAGGTTTGTATACTTTGTTCTGAAGAGTAATCCACAAGAATTGGTGAGAATGTACAATCTTGTTGCTATTTAAATAAATCGCTGCCTGTAGGGGGGAGGCTTGCATAGTGCACCTTTAAAAGGAACTCAAGCTACAGACATAATGTTGTCATGCTCTCACTCAAGCGCTTTGTGCACTGGGGGTTACTTAAAGATGCTAAGTGGTCCCTGGGAATGAAATGAGGATGAAGTGTTTGTGTTATGATGGCCCTCTTCACTCTCGGTGTATGCTCCTCTGGCCGTGCTAAGTGGGTTGTTTTTTTTTTATATTTGTGTCGGGTGATATCCTATAACTTGTAAAGCAGCACAAGTAATACTTTACAGTATGTTTTCTGAGAGGACCATTATCCAGGGACATCAGTACTGTACTTGGATGTGAATCTGCATCTTTTCATCTTATTCTGTATGTTATCCTTCTCTCCTCTCCCCCCTTCAACTTATGTGATATTCGATGTCAATAGTATAAATGGATTTTTGTTTTCATTCATGTTGGTTAATGTCCTTTTTTTTTGCTCTTGTAAAGTCTCACTATACATAATATGTTATCTGAAAAGACTCTTATCGAGGGATCATCAATACATGTAGCCTACTGTACTGTATACTTTATGTTGCAGGCTTGGATGTGAATCTCATTCACCCATCTTATATGTTATCCTCTTCTCCTATTTTCCCATCTACTCAATGTGATGCTTAATGTGAATAGTACAGTATATGCTGTGTATGGAAGTGGTCTAGCGACCATATTGTTAAATCTTAATTTAATCTTTATTTACAAATGGATACACTTTTGTATGCTGTGGAAATGATTTTCATTTCGATCATTTTGTGTTTCTAACAGACAGCATTGAGGATGACTTTGAGCTGTCCACTGTGTGCCATCGGCCAGAGGGTCTGGACAAACTACAGGAGCAGACAAAGTTCACCAAGAAGGAGCTTCAAGTTCTCTACAGAGGCTTCAAAAATGTATGTCAGTTATTGTAATGGAAAATGATTTTATGCTCTTGTAGAATCGCTGTCATTACTGATTACTTATTCAAATATAAGGCCTGGGGGCTGGATCCAGCCCTTCACATGATTTCATGCATCCTGTTTCAGTAAGCTTGACAAGAATAGCTATGTGGCCGGCTTGAAAACAGTTTTACAACGCGCGCAAAAAAAATCTTACAATACTGGCAGCTCAGCATGCACAACATATCCCTATTGAACTCAACCAATGACTGTATAGAGTCATTGAACTCAACTATGAGGCGGAACATGGAACTGCTCACTAAAAGGAAAGGAAGACAAAATTAAGTGGTCAGGGAAGCAGAACACAGGAGATGCATTAGGACCATAGAGAGAGCCCTCTGAGGAAAAGCATAATGTTCATGTTGCCCAGGATGAAATGGGTTTGACATCCGTGGTCTAGATACCTGCCTGTATAGCTACAGTATATCAGACTGCATAATCGATGTTATCCTCTTTTCTGAGGTTGATCAGTGAATGTAGTTTAAAGTGTTTCTTGTTTTGTAATTTGCTTGTTTTTCATTGGTTCCCTATCTCAGGCAACAACAATAAGTGCACAGTAGCCTGGGAGCCATACTGAGTGAAATCAAATCACTTGCATATCAGAATGGGTTTTCCCAGGCTAATGTTCTTCCTGTTGTCATGTCATTATAATACGGTTGAATCCATAGCCTACTGTAACACTGGATCCAACGTATGCCTATATCTATACAGTACAAATACATGAAATGACAGGTATATGAACCATAATGAAGTGATGTAGTGATACAGTCCTTATAAGGTGGGCAATGCCAGTATCATGTATTTTCTCTCTCTCTCTCTCTCTCTCTCTCTCTCTCTCTCTCTCTCTCTCTCTCTCTCTCTCTCTCTCTCTCTCTCTCTGTGTGTGTGTGTGTATTGCAGGAGTGCCCCAGTGGTGTGGTCAATGAAGAAACCTTTAAACACATCTACTCTCAGTTCTTCCCACAGGGAGGTTAGTATTGCACAAAAATACATTCAACACACAATTTCACTCTGCTACAATGACCAGTTTTATGGACCAATACAAAGCATATTTTTCTACTTGATCATGTCCATTTCGAATTACAGGTTTATCTTACGTTTGATAGATATCTAATGTACCTTTTTATTATGTTGGCTATTTTTTAAAACCAAGATGCAATAAATATGCTATCATGACTCTTCTTCCAGACTCAAGTACATACGCACACTTCCTGTTTGAAGCATTTGACACAAATAAGAATGGGTCGGTTAGTTTTGAGGTAAGCATAATTTACAGTACATGTTGGCCTGGAGCTTGAAAACAACATGAACATGTGCACAAATATAATCTTACGCAACAAGTCACTACTGGGCACACACACTTTCATGTAGCTCAGTCATAGCATAACCACAAAATTTGGATATAGCACTTCATCTTAGTTCTTTCAGCCTGGGGATATGTGCTGACAGATGGAAAAGTGTTTCTCTCTACTGGGAATTGTTGACGTAATGGTTAGCAAGTCATTTTTAAAAGTGTTGTATTTCTGTAGGGAGGTCAGAGAATGAGGTCTCCTGGTTGTTCATGAATCAGATACATTTTTTTAATTTAGTGACCTTGACCTTGACCTCTATGTTCCGACAAAAATACATTTGCCACTGCACCTTTATATTTTTTTTCTTCCTGTTTCCTGTCACCAAAATGTCTCCTTCTAAAATAAATATATTGGAGGAAATGCCATAAAGCCCAAAGACACTTTCCATTTCATAAAACTTTCAAGAACTCTGAGAAACTCTTTGGATTTGTTTAACTAGGCCTTGATATTTATTGGGCTGAATGTGGAACATCTTTGGACAATACGTTTATTTTTTATGCTGAATTTGTTTGTCTTAGGACTTTGTCACAGGCCTTTCGATTATCCTCAGAGGCTCAATCAATGACAGACTAAACTGGGCCTTCAACCTGTATGATCTCAATAAGGACGGCTGCATCACCAAAGAGGTAGGCCCCTCCACCAGCGCTCCCTTAAAGCCTCTAGCACTGCGATCGCTTTATTGCTTTGTTGTGGGCTTTTATCCAGCGCAGGCGCTTGCTGTATTTGATGTGTGAGCATTGAGGTCTGCTCATAATATGCCTCTCTCTCCAACCAACCAACCAACCACCACCTCCTCCACCTCTCTCTAATGGGTGTCTGCTTGTCTGCTGTAGGAGATGCTGGACATTATGAAATCCATTTATGACATGATGGGAAAGTACACCTACCCCTGCATGCAAGACGACGCTCCAAGGGAACATGTGGAGAACTTCTTTCAGGTTGTCATCATGTTTTTTTATGCACTGTATATTCCTTTTCTCATTCACTCAAGTGCATTCCAATATCCTTTTGTTTTTATCTTGTGCAGAAATCATTCCGAAGGATCTTTTTTTTTAGAAGATACATTTTCATCAGATTCATCAGAACACATTTCCTCTAACACCCAAGGAGTGCCTCGAGGCATACCAATACTTTCTACATCCCCATATATTAATCACTTGTCTTCAGTCACTCTAATTTCTTGTGTTGCTAATATTTAGCCCTCACACATCAACGGTATCAAAGACTAGTATCAACACAGTGTGTGTGTGTGCGTGTGTAATATAATTTATTCATATTTCCATTTCCTTCTCACATTTTCCATTAATTTGTTACTAATAAGCTAACGATTTCCATTAGCAGCAGCACTAAAACATTTTCATCTTTTGCACACAAAGTTAAATGGAATTGAGCGTACCCTGAAATAACTAGTTCACCTTTACTCTTTTTAGAAAATGGACCGAAATCAAGATGGGGTTGTCACAATCGAAGAGTTCATTGAGTCATGCCAAAAGGTAGGAACAACTCGTATCATTTGTATAAAATCTATTTAATTTAGAGCAAATTTATGACTGATAATGGTTCCACCTACCTTTGCTTTTTTTGCCAGTCCCCTTTATCAAGTGAAACATTAGCAGAGCATCTAGGCTAATGGCATCTCTTGTTAACATATCCTTCCTCTCTTTTCAACACCACAGGATGAGAACATCATGCAGTCCATGCAGCTGTTTGACAATGTCATTTAGGAGGGTCAACCTGTGGGGTGGACCAGGTGGCCTTTTTGTCTGGACTCTATGTTGCCCTAAGGACACCCACAACTGGCCTCCAGGTCCGCCAGTGTCATTCCTTTTTTTTTTTCCCAGAGAGACTTGACAAAATGGGGCTGGCTTATAGACACACACTCATTTGTTCTTTTAACATCCATCGTGCTCTGAGGAAGCTCTTGTGTTGGCTCATTCGAAATACAGTCCCCGTCTAGAGGGGGGTGGGAAGTGAGTTCACAACGGAAAGATGTGTACGTGTGTGTGGGAGCACCAGAAAATGACTGGAAACGCGTCGAGACTGGGCATCGTGGCGACAGCAGCGACCCCTCCAATAACAAGCTGTTTTTTTTATTACCGCATGATGTCACACAACTAGTCCACACTTACCTATTTACCAAGATACTCCAAAGCCTGTCTGTTGCTCTATGTGTGTCCACACAGGTGCCTCGCTCCCTGTTAGCGTCTGTTGTCGTCGTTGTGCTTGTGAGGTCGTGCAAGGCTCTACTGCCATCACTCAGATTCCCAGACTACCTGATAACCTTACCACCACTCTCTCTCACTCACTGACTCACTGACTCACTCACGCATAAGTAAACGTAGGCTAAGCACTCTGCAGTGGTTAGCAGGGCAGAAATAGGCCCATAGGCTACATTCCAGAGGAATCCTCAGTGGGGGGGAGGGAGAGGAGGGGAAGGGGGGGTCAGTTGAAGCCTTTAGCTATAGCCATTTCGCTGACTGTTTCTCTCTGTGTCCTCACAGACGATTTCCGGATATGATATAAACTTAAACCATGGCTAATTGCATTGTGGGCAAATGACACACCATTGCCGGTCAGTCTACTTAGCTATTGTCTTGTACCTAGAATTGGAGTGAACATGTGAAATGATTGTGATCCTCACTCTGCCATGTAATACTTGACTGTAGCATAAGAGGAGACAATGTCTTGGCCACACAGACCAGAGGGATCTGGTTTAAATACAAGAGAGAAGGGCCTCTTTCTCTCTGGCCATTGCCTGAAATTGAAAGTTAGTGAGTTGCAACACATTGTAAGCAGGATCAGCCATCATTCATCCAAGACTATAGTTTCCCATCAGACACCAAAGAGAAAGGCTCTAGTCAGTTTTCCATTAACCCTTCCTCCTTAATATGCTGCCATTGCCATCATGACGTATTCTGTGGAGAAAGAGAATTAGAAAAGACCACATTATCAGTAGAAAAGGTGGATCAATATGTTACTTCTGCCAAAAATATAGGAACAAGGAACCGATACCATTTTCTCCATCTGCCAGAGGAAATTGAGACCACACAACAGATAGATCTAATTTAGGTAACTTATTTCACAAAGACCGTCACAGAGGTATATATCCAGAAGGGGCGGGGGAAAGAGGGTGCATAAAAGATGTAATGTAATTTGTGTTTCTTTCTTATATTTTTCCCAAGCAGTTAAAAGTGGATGTGTAGAAGTTAGATTTACTAGTTAAACACAAGCAATAATGTCCCTTCATCAACTGTGACCTGACGTATTAATGACGTTATCCACTAAGAAGTGATCTACAAGAACCAATGATGGGTTGCAAGAAAGAGGCAGTGTGTCATATCTGCCCTTGTTATGTACTAATCTGTGGTCAGCAGGGTGCAAAGCATTGGAGATGCACTTTCTCTGGATAAATGTGGTTGTGTTCACTCACTGTCTGAAGCCTTCCAGTGTTCCCTTTGTGTAATTCTTCACCTTATGTGTATGAAGTGATCATTGGCACCCAAATTAAATGCCTGTGTGATTCTCTTGCAATTGATGTTGCTGCTGCCTAACATCAACACTGGTGGACTTGCTGCAGGAAGAGGGCCAATGAAAATGAATTGATATCTTCTGGGATGGTTCAATAATTCTTGTGAACACATGGATAATTAAAGAGTACTGAATTCCCAGTCTAGCCCTGAAAACTAGACTCAATGCCAAGCACATACATATCAACTTGCAATGAGGGTCACCAAGAATACAACATCTAAAAGAATACATTAATAATATACTGCCTCGCGAGCTGTATAGGAATAATTGGGTCAACCCCTCTTGTATGTTCAATGACCTTGATATCCTTTTGAATTAATTTATTGTTTTCGATGTGGCATGGATGGATATCGATATTTGGTCTTGATTGCTGGTAGCAGAAGTCCATTCCTACCCAAAAGTGGTACCCGTCTATATTCGCATGTACTGTCTAGAGCAATGATAACCTTAATAACCTGGTGTACCAACTGTGTCTAGTGAGCTAGCCTCAACAGGTTGCATTACATTAAATCATGTATATTTTGTATAGACAATAAAAATCACAATTGCTATGCATAGTATGTCATGCACCTTTCTTCCACATTCTTTCAAATGTCAAGAATGAATGTCACATCTTGCGTTCATTTCTTACATTCTCATATCTTCTACGCACAAACACATCCTGATTCACCTTTGGGAATAGTGTGGACCTCAGTACTGAAATGTGTTTTAATATTCTTTGCATTCTGTATGCTGCTATTTTATTTTACCTAAAAAAGATGGCTTTTAGAACAAACCTACTGTATATGAGCAGACCAGAGATCTTTAATGAAACTAAACACAACATCAGTTAACACATTTATTAACAATAAAATCCAAAAGGTGTTCAATGTTCAATAATTTAAATATACATAGCATGTATGTATTCCCCTCTTGTCTCTTTACATGATTTTAAATCTATACAACTGAAAGTGCAGATAATCCATTTGAACTCCAAAGTCACCATGGCTCACCATGTTTATTAACTGAAATGCGTTTAGCATTCACACGTTCTCAAACGCATGAGGTAAAAAAAAAAGCATAGATTAATATTTTGAACTCAACAGTGCCACATACCTGGAAGCAAGGCCAGGTAAATGTAAGAGTGTATTAAGAATGCAATCCGCAACTGAGTGCCCAAAGGAAATGATCAAATGAGTTGCAAAGCTATGCCAACTGCTTTCAACTACGCTGGTGTAGCAGAGTGAAAAAGAGAGGAGTTCCATTCCATGAACAGGAGGGCAAATTAACAGTCTCTCCACAAGTATCGGGCTGCAAAGAGCAAGAGGGTCGCACCGCCTGAGCTCGCATCGTGCACCATGTGAGCACGGGAGGGTTCACTTGGCCACCTTCCGCAGTTCGGCGAGGACCCAGATGGCGAAGGTGAGCAGTGCCACAGAGCCAGACTGGTGGGTAGCTGCCAGCGGGGTGGGCACGTAGAGCAGTAGGGTACTGATACCCAGAGCCACCTAGAAGGGACAACCGCCATGTCACGTCATTTCATCTCAATTCTCCTTTCAATTTCTATTCATGAGGCACCAAACAACACACAAGCTTAGAGAGTACAAAAGCTTATTTCAGATATTCCTGTGCAATACCTACATGCAACAGTTTAAAAAAATAACTCGACTTTGACTGTGAGATGTCTGGGAAAACAAGTATTTGAGAATGAAAGCAATATTTCTCTCAGGAAAACATGAAATGCTGACATACTTGTGTGTAAGCCATAGCGGTGAGGCAGCTGATGGCAATCTTTGCCCGCCGGGGCAGGTGTACTCTTCTGGAGTACAAGAAAAGGCCAGTGATGGCTGCCAGTGAACTTATAGCCTGCGGGAAAAAAGGGTATAGCACTATAAGTTAATACATTCAAAAAGAGTGTATAATAAAATTAAACCCCAAATTGTGACATTCACATGAGTCAACACCACTTGCCTTTTATTAATTTTTATTATTTTATTACAGCTGTTAAGCGATCGACTCAGGGGGAGTAAACAGATCTATAGCTGATATTTCACTTCTGTTGGAAAAGCTGACAAAAGATCTATAGTTGACTCAGATCTATAGCTGATATAGCTGATATTTCACTTCTGATAGACATAGCTGACTAAACTTCAGATGGGCATGCAGTCATGTTGATCTATGGACATTTAGAAAATTTCAGCCAATTACCAGTATCCTGTGGTCAAACTGAACTGTAGTAGGATTCTCAAAGACGTTTTTGAGGTAAGGGGAGAAAGCCAGCAGGTCATCAGGAATCCAGCGCTCTCCCATCTTTGGGAAGGAATTGTACACGAGACCAGCATCCAATCCAGCTACAAAGGCCCCTGTTTCAAGAAAGCAACAACCAATCGTTATTAAAATGCTCCAGGCATCTGAGTCATACTGTACTTCCACGCCAGTCAAAATGAATCTCATACCTGACAAAGCTGTGAGGAAGACCAATCCCCCCGTCCCTTTGGCAAATCGGCGCAGCTGGGTGAGGCGTCCAGATTCTACCAACTACCAAAAAAAAAAAAAGAAAAAGGCAACAACATTAGAAATACATACCAAACCAAACCTTTCTAATATGGCTCACAAACATCCAGATACATTGACCACATAAAAAATTTCTATTAGAAAAACTCTGTAAAGAGAGCTGAGAGCTGTAAAGTCTCTCAGTCATGGTCAAATAGAACGGCTAACTTTAAAGGCAGCCATCTAATAGTTCATTTACCATTACGCTAGCTGTTAGCTGCTAACATTTTTTTCGAGTTTTCGAGTTGCTTTAAAAATTTAGAGCCCATAACAAATCTATTTATGGATTAACAATCTAATCATGAAGAACTACAACTATAAAGCTGATGGCATGAAAAGGCATTAATCTACATGTATGATCCTGCCTACCAGGAGAGAAGCATCCAACACAGCCAACAGTCATTCCCGCTGCAGGTGGCGAGACTCACCTTGTTGGGGGAGAGCATGAGTGTGAGGCCTGTCCACAGACTGGCGCAGTAGAGCAGGAGTGCGGAGCCCAGGTGGGAAGCCAGGCGGTACTGACTCACGCGGGGAATGTCATAAGACTCTGGCTTCTCCTCAAGCCCACTCTTTACCATGTACCAGCCTAGGAGACCCTGTGGACGAACCCAACCGCACATTTCAACACCACCAAAAGTTTAACAACCATATTGCCAATGCCACCTGTGACTGTTTATGGGTAGTAGTAATTCTGCACTGTGCTATTCATTCATTCATTCATTCATTCATTCATTCAAAGCAAACAAACAGTCATATTTGACAGTTACTGAACAAAAAAAAATGGAGTGGTGCGAATATTCAGGTTAATGTGAAACAAATGACATCACAAACTATTGTGAACACACTATATAGTAAAATACTTTTGGGGGATGGTAGATGAACAAACCTATGAACAGATGACAAAGTTTCATGCATGCATTGAAAACAATTGGCTGGGAATGCATCTGTTGAATAAATTAAACATATTGTACATCTACAGTATGTCTGTACTTGAGGTAGTCAAAAGTGGTTACCCTAAGAAATATTCAAAATTCAAAGGGTTTAGGTGGGATGTATTTAGGGTTCATGAAGCCTTGTAAAAAAACATGTGATAAGAAAACAAATGGAATCATTCTTTAATTTTTTTAAACAAAAAATAATTACTTAATTAATTACTTAAATAAATAAATGAGAATGTCACTGTCATTCACTGTCCATTATTTCCTCATGAAATTATCATCACATAGTGTGTGTATGTGTCATTAAGTAATAAAAATAGTCAGAATAAAAACCTTAAAATCTAGGCCTACTTTCAAAAAGGAATGTGACAGATCGCATAGTCACAGGATACTGTTGGTAGGAAAATTTTATACATCTACCAAGTAGTGAATCGGCAAGTGACACTAACCGAATGGGACACAGAAACACAATTTCAGTTTCATTTTCCTACGCCTTGTTCATTTAATGTTAGACGTCGGTCTATTACATATCCATGGTCTTTCATGCATCACATCTTCTGGTTCTTTTTCATACACACAGCACTCTGTAACCTCGAATAGCAAGGCTGTAGATTGATTCACAATGGATTCTCCAGAAGAGATACAGAGGGACAAACCAAGGAGGGCTGCTCTTGTTGAGGACTACTGATTACTCTATTGATAGGGGTTCTGGTCACTCACCTGGAAGAAGACGAACCCACACAGGCCCAAGACTCGTCCCTTCATAGAGCGGGTGAAATAGCCCTTCCTCCAGAAATACATGGTGGGGAGGATGTATGCCAACCCAACTAGTCTACCCCACATCCGGTGGCCCCACTCCATATAGAAAATAAACTTGAACTCGGTGAGAGTCATGTCATGGTTCATGCTGTAGGAAATAATGCGCTCTGTTAAGTGATATGCTCATGTCAAACAATGCTATTTGAAACACTAACACTATTTGAAAACGTCAACATAAGAGTGACATGAGCCTGTCATTAGCATGACATGAATGACACACATTGTGAATATTAATGACGCTTTTAATGTTACTGTTTTCACTAAAGGAGCACTATGAGATCTTGCATGGTTTTTAGCGCAATTTCATTTTTTGTCTCAAAACGTAGGCATCTCCCCTTGATCACAGGCTGTGCACCAAAACAAAACAAACCTCATTTCAGCCAAACACCAACAAAATGGTTTGGGGAGGGGGTGGGGTTTAGTGAGCATGTACATATGGGTGGGGGCAGTGAGAAAAGTTGATTTAGTAGTGTGAATTTGAGAATAGTGTTTTGTTTGTTTACGTGGATCGTCAATAGAAGTAACATCATTCAGGATCTCATAGTGCACCTTTAAGTGGCATACAGTTGACAGTGATTGGGGTCCAGACATTAAATAAACTGAATGGCACTTGTCAACAGTCATAAACATTAAGTGCCAAAAATGTTCACGATATGCATCATGTCATATCAATGAGCTCATGTCACTCCTATGCAGACACCATCAAATAAAGCATTAAACCAGTTTGCCCATCTTAGCTTAGCTTTTATGGAATAATGTGTATGCTAAATATATGCATAATATAATGACATCAAGGCAGAAAATACACTCAACACCATGCAGGTATTCATCAAGGGGGCACTTACATTTTAAATTCAGGGAACTGTTGGTATTTGGCAAACTCTGCTTCCCATTCCGCCTGTGACTGGGGGGGCTTCATCTCTTTCACTAAATGCCAGTCCACCATCGAAAGACCTGACTCTGTCAATCTGTGTTTGCAGGCAAATAAAGTGCTCAACACAAGGCAGCTTCAGATATGTTCAAAACGTTTGAACCCAAAATATGTTTTTTAAAAAAAAAAAAAAAAAAGAAGACAGGTGACATGAAGACATGGACCCGCACAGATATGGATGAAAACTCACCTGGTTACCCCACCTAAAACGACAGCCCCCAGTACTAGTCCACTGCAACCAACCAACCATCTTCCAACAATCTTGTTTGTGGCTGCGTTAGGTACCGCCACCGATGTTGCTTGAGCTGTGCCTACCTCTGCGGTTAAGGTTGATGTGGTTTGCCCCCTCTTTAGCACCCACTGACGTAAAGGAGTCCGCTAGAGGGAAAACAGACCACAATCAAAATGCAATAGCAGAGACGGTTGATAAAAGCGTTATTCAGTAGGATGCTCAATCATCTTCACCATCCTCCTCCTCCTTATCATCTCCATAGCTTACGTGACAGGACGTCACGTAACAGTACTTTTCATAACATTGCAGGGACATGAAACATAAGAAACTGACCGACAACTCCTTCAACACAATAAACATTCGTTACGACTATTAAATCTATAATAATGACAGATATCACTTTATCGATATCACTATTGTTGTTATTTGCTACCATTCATCACTGATCGCCAAAAAAGTCTGATAACTTAATTAGCGGGACTTTAAACACATAGCAAGCGTCCAGTCACCAGTGATATAAATATTTCGCTTACAACCTTTCATTGCACGTGTAAATTAGGCATATGTAACTGTGTAGCTTTTACTGTCTATGTATGTAACGCATTTGGTAATATGCCTCTAAACGTGAGCTAACTGGTTAGCCTTAGCTATAACGCCAATTCAACATTAATCTGCTGTGAAGGATAATTCGTACCTGGCTTTGATGAAATCCTCGTCCTGCGTGGCGACAGCCACACGATGCCACTAATCGTAAAGATGGGAGCAGCATTGTGTAAACGTTTCAAATAATTCTGAGGATGATGTCCTTAACGCTACAGTTCAAGCAACCATGTTTTCTTACTTAACCAGGAGGCTGGTTGCAACCTCTGACCCTATGACGTAGCCTAGATTGTCAATCAAACCCTTATTTTAAAATATTTACTTTTTGAATTAAATGGGTTGCTTAATGTAATTCAGGTAAATATTTTCATGCTATGTTGAAATTAAACTGAATTAGGAGGAAATAAGCATTGAATAAGCTTTGAGGCACTGAGTGACGTAAATTGATGTTGTTGTCACGTGCCAGGGATTCTCTTTCGACCTCTACAACAACTTGGCTGTCTGGCGCGCGCAATCGGATATTTTGTTACTGTTTTCAACATTGTCAATGTAACGATAGAGGCTTTCAAGAAACACTTCCATTTGTCAGATTAGACCTCAAATCATACAAAACACACTGATGATCTACTTTTAGTTTCTCTTTTTAGTCTGCTAGAAGTCATAAATGATCTTAGCGTAAACGAGAATGTCAGGTTGGACCTATTCACCAAACATTCAGCCATATCCTTTTGAAATTTAGCACAACTGCATAATAATTGCCTAAAAGCCAATCAGACTCGCACAAGTGGGGTTAAAGATTGCGTCGTGTCACGTTGGCCTTATACTGTATATCGATGTCAGAAGAAGTTAGCAGGTAACACTTGCAGTCGTCAAGAGTTTAGAAAGAAGCAGCCCTTGTCTGTGTGGTATTTTGCTTTTTTCTGTTAAAATAAATACATAGCCTGCACAGAATGTTTTTCCATATGCTAGCCCATAGCTCCTGTGTGGCAATAATAACGTTGCCTGACATCTGTGTAGTTGCTAGCTAGCTAACATTCTCTATTTACTCTGTTGCTTTGTAGCTATAACGATACATTTAGGTCTAACCACTTTTGAGTGGATTCCTTTCAACATTTTTTCCAATTATTCATAACCGATCTGCATTTGCAACTATTCTGCCAACGTAAAGATTTTTGTTAATACATTAATGTTACACAACTTTGGGTAGACATGCAGGTTATTTGGGGATGTCAACTTGTAGCCTATGTCAGGTCTTCTGTGGGTTTTGATACTGATGTCATGCAGCATCCAGTGTTGACATTCACCATCTCTTGTTTAGGATGTCAGAGGGCTTTCTTATGGAAGTGTGTGTAGACTCTGTAGAGTCAGCCATAAATGCCGAAAGAGGAGGTAATGTCATATAGCTGTTACTGCTGTCCTGTGTAAGGAGCGTATCAGTTTAATGTTCAGAGTATTTTATTTGAGAAAGAAGTCAATTCTTGAGAAACACAATCTACCACTCAGTCAACTTTCAGAAACTTTGGAAATGATTCATGACTATTTACGCAGCTATACTGCATGTTTGTTCTTTATAATTTCCAAATAAAGGAGCGGGTCGGCTTGAGTTGTGCTCCAGTCTACTTGAGGGAGGGATAACACCCAGTGTTGGTAAGTTCTGAACATAAAAGCAATATGTCAGCTATTATACACACATTTGGTTGAAGTGACAGGAGTCCAAATACAGATAAGTTTCTTTAGGAGAAATGTGTTGCCATACATATAACAGTCTATACTGTATGTAACGCTGGCATATTGACGCCTTCACCTCAAGCTTCATATTGTGCACAGTTATGAAAAGTTCTACTATACCATTACTGTTATGGAAGAGACCACAGCACTCCTGCCAAGTCAGGGACAAGGGCTGGTAGCGTTATTCCCTGCAACCACACAACACTATGGATTACGATACAGAGACCAGGCCAATTATTTTGGTCAAAATGGAGTACACATGAGCGTGTTTTGTTTGTGTGTATTGAAGTGCCAATTAGGCTATCATAATGAAGAAAAATTAGGAGAAACAGTGGACAAGAATATCCAGCCCTCAACTGCATAGCATTTGTAATCAAAGTAGGACAAAGTGGAAACCTTATTTATTTAGTGTTGGCTTGTGAGCTATTTTGCTTTTGAGCCATAGGCCTATGACATGAAAGGAAGCTTATAGCAATCCAAAACCTAATAATGCAGACTGTTTTGAATGCACTCAACTATGTGCAGAGGCAAAGAAGATTCATGATGAATCCTAAATGCAGTTGTGAAATGAATTGTGATTCATGACCTGCCTCTCTCTACAGGGCTTTTGCAAGTGGTGAAGCAGTATGTCCGTATCCCAGTTTATGCCATGATCCGTCCCCGTGGCGGGGACTTCCTGTACTCGGATCGTGAAGTTGAGGTGATGAGGAAAGACATCGAGATGATGAAGAGCCACGGTGCAGACGGACTGGTGCTCGGGGCCCTGACTGAGGATGGAAAAGTAGACACAGAGCTCTGTATGGAGCTGCTAGGTAAACTCTAGCAGTAGAGGGGAGCACAAGCCTGTTGTGGTGGTTGAGTGGGATAAAGTGTTCATATTTTGACTTTAGGCTGTCCCTCTGGAGAGGATTTGAGGCAAGCATCTGGGCTTGTTAATATACAGACATTTGATCTGTTTTTAATCCACTTGTGCTGGTTCTGTGACATGAACTAATCTTCTGATATTTTATTTAGCCTCTTAACACCACTTAAAATTCAGATAGATTCACCACTCCCAAAAAATGTTTGCAGTTTGGTTGTCACTGGTCTCTTTTCTTTCTCTCAACAGCTGCCAGTCGCCCTCTCCCTGTTACATTTCACAGAGGTAAAGACAATTCACATGTTTGCTCACACACAGCACAAACATTTCTCACCCCTGAAGTCAGCTGTGAACACACCTGTCCTGATATGTTACCTTTTGTGTTTGGGGACTGTGGGTTAGAGGTTTTGAAAAGCATCTTTTCTGTCTGTCGACATAGCCTTTGATATGGTCCAGAATCCTGCTGTTGCCTTGGAAACGATCATTTCACTAGGATTCGAACGAGTGCTGACTAGTGGCCTGGACAGCTCTGTATTGGAGGGTCTTCCTCTCATCAAGAGGCTGGTGGAACAGGTATGAGCTTGCCCCAATGTTCACACATTTGTCCTTCATTCCAAAAGCCCAATGATCATCGGCATTCCACTGGCCAGAACTCATCCGTTTGGCATGATAGTCATCAGGAAAGCCAGTGATGTAATCAGTACTCAGGAAGGCCAATGATTGCTGATGTCATTGCCCTCAGAATCACCGAAAAGCATCAAAAAAGATAAAGATAGAATTCTCAGTCAGATAGTTTAGAAATTGCCACAGTTTTTCTTAGTATTAGTAGTTATTTAACTTCAAAAACTAAATCTTAAAGCAACACTCCACCATTTTTGGAAATATGTTAATTTTCCATCTCCCCTGGAGTTAATTAACTGAGCCAAACCTTTCTCCTATTCATCCAGTCCTTCTCTGACTCTGGCTATACCAATTTTAGCTCC
>JASCQY010117194.1:0-15536 GCA_030264315.1 Sardinella tawilis
ATGTAATTCTCTGCCGGGGACGTCTAGTGACTCTTCATAGGGCTACTCCTACGACTGGCCGACGAATCACTGTGAAGCGCAGAGTCTAATGAACGATTTGATTTGATGAATGCTTTCAATGACAACCTTTTAGCCCGCCATCCCTCCCAATGAGTCTCTAGAATCCAATGTCAATTTGATTTGGAGGTTAGCGCGGCTAGGCTATGTCACACACACATCAGTAGTTGAAATCATATGAAGACAAGCTTGCGATGGGGGAGGGGGATTGCATTAAGTTTGAAAAAAAGAAAAGGTGTTTTTGATACTTTCTGGTCATTCTCTCCTCTGAAAGTCTTCTGTAGTGAGCTCAGAGAACATAAAAATACCAAAAGGTCACCTGAAAAGTTCCCTGTAGAAAATTGACAATCAAAAAAAAAAAAAAAAATACATTTACAAATGCCAAAGGCCTGGAACATTTTGTGTTTGACATTACCTTAGGTAAGAGGTGAAACCAGCGCATTGCTCGCTCTGTCTTCATCAGAATGGCTTCGAAAGAAGCCACCAAAACCTGAGAGAAGACAGTTCCAAACAGTTGGAACCCCCAATAGCATGGGAATAACTGCCTAAATGTATTAGTTGATTGTGACTTATGTTGTCATTATAGGTGTTTTTTTTGTTTGTTTGTTTGTTTGTTTTTAAATCCAAAAAGCGTAACTCTCAAATGATTACATACTGCATGGTGCTGCTGATGTTGTGGTGATGCCAGTACATGCAGTAACATACTGGGTGTCAACTCATTTTTGTCTAGGATATTTTTGAGACATACTGTAGATATTGTCGAGGCATTTTTGTCTTAGTCTGTTTTTTTTGTTTGTTTTTTTTTTGTTCATTCCATTAACAAGTGTGATCAGGTCAGTGATCTGTGCATTTGTTCTCTACTGTGTGAATGAGCTGAGACGGCTTGATGAAGTCCCTCAATAATCAAAGCAATTTAGACAGTTTGCATAACTTTAAAATCTGTTTTACATGTGTATGTAGTTATACACTTAGCCTCCTTCCCCTGAGGGAAGCATAATTACATCTGTTGCCACAACACCACACAATAGCCATTCTTGTCCTGATGAATCGTTTCATTCCTAATTGTGTTTGTGAGAGTAACTGAGCCGTGTGTGATAGATGAACTCTTTGGATGCTTCCCCCAGCCAGCAGCCATTATACCGTAGTAGCAGTACCCATGGGGGGGAAACTGTGCTTCATAAGTATTGAGCTGACTGCCCAACTAGGCTGAGAGTTAGTATCCCGCCTGGACAGCAGTCATTTGCAATTGCATTTAGTTATTGGGCGCAGGAGTTTTATCTAAAGCATTGTGTGCTTCTAATAGGCCCCATTGCAGAGAAGGCTGAGAAGGAAAGAAGAGCAGAGGAGGAGAAATCCAATATTGCACAGTAGGGCAGATTTGGAAGTTCTTATGGAGGTAGCTCTTATGGAGAGAGCGATTTCAATTTGATGATGATATTTTCGTAAGCTGGTTTTATTATTATTAATGGAGTTCGTTCACTAGCCAGGCTAGCGCCACCTACAGTAATGCTTCCGGACAATTTCATTTACCTACACCATATAGTCGGGAAACTCACAATTCGCTTCCGTTTGCTTCGTCTCGTGATGAAATCGTGACGGCGAGTTAGTTAACAGAGATTTCAAGTGATGCATTCCAGCAGGTAACACGCATCAGCAATTGGTTTTAAGCAGAAAGTATCTGCCTACCAGAAAGCAAACAAATCCAAATGGATAGAGATCAGACGCTATATGAAAAGGAATGAAATAAGCGGCTGATGCATCAGGCTATTAGTACTGTACACCATCACTGTAACACTTTTTCTTTTTAATTCATTTAATTCCACTTTATTGATTCAGTGCTCTTGGTTCTATTTGTTTGCTTTAAAAATAGTGAATAAACACCTGAAAAATGTATCAAAAAAAAAAAACAAAGAGACCAAAACACTATTCCTGCCAACATACAGTACTGTACATGTTTAAATAGGTATTTAGTGATAGGTTGAGGGACTCAAACGTCATCCACCTTTCAGCAGACGCGTTGAGGACGGATTTGTTGGCAGTGGGTGCTGACGGAGGTTGAGGCTGGCTTTGATTGCCCATTTGGCTGTCTGGGGACTGTTTTGATTGGCTATTGTGGAAGTTTGTCGCGCAGACCTGGCAACCCTGCTGATCGCACCCATTCCATGGCCATATACAGCACAGTAGACCCCAGCGAGTAATCACTGCCCGTCCTGCACTGGCTAGGCCGTCATTTGCAGTGCCATCATGCCGTAAGAATGAAAATAGGATGTTTTTTTTTTTGTTTTGTTTTTTTTTGTCTTAGAGGACTGGAACTCACTAGGCTGCTGCCGTTTGAAGGAAGGAAGTAATTAAAAAGCTGTGATCAGTGGAGGTTCAGGGTCAGATACATTCGCTATGCTCAGTTAATGTCTCGTTCATCAGATGATGAAATATAGCTCTTTGTTCTACTGTGTTCATTTGTAGCTTCAAAAAAGAATCAGATAATCAGCGCTTAGTGCACTGATGGAGGTAACATTTTTTTTTCTTTTTAATATTTGTTTGTGGCCTTTGTACTTTTCTTTTTCATCAACTCTGAATGAAGATGAGGCCTGTGGAGTCTCTGTCGGCAGTTTATGATACAGACTAAAACGCTGAAGTTGCATTTCTTGCTAAGTGGTTTACAAATATTCATTAACCTGGAGGAGGTCTGCTTCTCTCTCTCTCTCTCTCTCTCTCTCTCTGAGTGTGTGTGTGGCACAGCTGAGATGTTAGAGCAGTAGTCTCCTACCTCTGAGTTTCTGTATGCGGTACGAGAGGCACCACTCTACAGTAAATACCATACCGGTGTAGCCTAATGCAGATGCTATAGTCAAACCATTATGGCCCAGTGAAGTGATAGCCTCCTAAAGTGCACTGTGTACAACTATCAAGTTAAATGTGCAGTCCTGTTGACGTGTGTAAGCCTGCCCGTGCTTGAGTTCTTTATTCTTTATTCTTTCTCAGGGGTAGAAGTCATTCATTTCTGTCAGATAGGTACTCAGTGCAGAGACCCAAAAGCTGTCAGGGAATTGTCTTTTCTATTCTTCATCATCATTTTGTTTGCCATTCCTGTCAGTTAATTCGCCCATCTGTATCTGTCATCATTGCTCTTTGTCTTTATTTGTCTCTATCTTTTGAGGTGGTCTCTTCTTCTGTTTTTTTAAAGACTCTTCATGTCCAGTATTCCTCCTTTCTTTCTTTTCTTTCTTTTCGGTGGTGGCGCAGGTGGTAGGGGTGCCGTTCGCCAACCGGAGGGTTGCAGGTTCGAGCCCCGCTTCACCTGACCCTATTGAAGTGTCCTTGAGCAAGACACTTAACCCTTGATTGCTCCCGATGAGCAGGCTGGCGCCTTGCATGGCAGCCTACTGCCACCGGTGTTTGAATGGGAGGCATACTGTACACTGTAAAGAGCTTTGAGTGCTCGTATGAGTAGAAAAGTGCTACAGAAATGCAGTCCATTTACCATTTATTTCTTTGTAATGTTTCATTACTTTTGTTCACTACTTCATTCAGTACCATTCATGGTGCTCATCTTTGATGGAGAGAGAGCACTCCAATGAACTAATACTTAATTTGATACACATGTACTGTAAATGCTAACTGTCAAACATGGATAATGTTTAATTGATGCTTGATTGTTATAAATCTGAGGCAGTCATATGATGAATAGATGCAATTTGCGGAGACATTTATACAGGCAGTGGCTTCAGATGTTTAATGCAATCTTCAAAACACTGTCATTCACAGAAATTCATTTTTTCTTGATGGTAGGCTAATTACCTCCGAAAATTCATCCACACTTGGTAGTTAACACCTCGGTAATTAACAAATTGTGTGTGTGTGTGTGTGTATGTGTGTGTGTGTGTGAGAGAGAGAGAGAGAGAGAGAGAGAGAGAGAGAGAGTGTGTGTGCGTTTGAAAGAGACAGAAACACAGGGAGCTGGGGGGGGGGGGTGGTGTTGAGGAAGGATAAACATTTTCCAGCAGTAATATGAAAATAATCATCAGCTTTAAAAGTGGTAATTATAGGCTGGAGGTCGAGCAGAAACACATCAACACCAATGTCAGATTTTGAGGCCATGGGGAGTAGAGGCCTCTCTTTCACACCTGACACACTGATTGAGGTGATGCCCAAGGATAAATCACCGGCTTTCCTCTTCCTTGCTCCGAGGATGAAAGGTGCGCTGCTAGAATGTCACGACGGCTAAGCACCTTTATTTTGAAAGTGTTTACTTTAAAGTGGCTCATCAAAAAGGCGGCCCAACACAGTTTTTGAAAATGTAACTGTCTTTGAGAGATGTGAAATTATTGCAATCATTTCTTTCCCATCACATATCTCAGTCTGATAAGAGCTTTCGAGATGCTGTGCGGCCGTACTGAAGACATGAAATTACCATCACGACTAACACACCCACTGCATTATTCATGCCATGTGTGGTCAGCCTCTTAGCACAGAGGAATAAAACATTGAGTCTGGCCACCCACACGCCTGCATCTCTCCATGTCTGCACATGCATGCATGCTGCATCATGCGCCAAGGAGGGAGGCGAGCGCAGCCTCGTCCAGGCCTGGCCAGCCACCGTAACCCCACCCATAAGCCCACCCATCCACCCATCCATCCATCCCTCCATCCATCCCTCACTGGGCTCCAGTCATCCGTACCGGCCGCGTCTGTTCATGGGGGTCCCCTCTGAGTGGGGCAGGGAGCCCGTGCTCAGCAACACTGGCTCTGGGCAAACCATTTACTCGCCTTAAAGATATAATACACATGCCTGCAATACAGACTGTTTCAGGTTCTAGTTCCAAAGCTGGTCCTCTCGGACTTCCTGTTTAACATTCTACATGTTATGTTAATGTAACAGGATGTAGCTGGGGACCAAGATAGAATGTTCCAGCATTGTTTTGTCCAGCTATGGAATTAGAACCTGAAATGGTCTATAGATACACAGTAGCACAGCCTCTACTAATCCTCCTGCCCCCACTCTCTGTGCTCCTCTGCTGCTCTGGGCAAATATGAATATACAGTATAGAGTAGTGTATATACATGCCTTAAAGAGAAGCACTCCTGCAGCACAAATCCCCCCTTCTGCCTCTTCATGTTCACCCATTTCCTCCTAATGCTCATATAGCAGTCATATTATAGAGATGCATGGCCCACAGGAGAGGTGGGGGAAGGGCCTCTGTGGCTAGTATGATAGGGGAGGAGATGTTCAGAGTGGAGTGCACACTATGCTGTATTGTAAAATAATATACAGTATGAAGTACTGTACTGAATTAGAGAGAATACAGTGTGTGTTCATGTGTTCATTATTAAAACCATTCGCTGTCATTTACCTGGGGGGAGGGGCAGTTTCTGACATCAGAGAGAGGAATGAATGTACACAGACGCATGCCTTTGCTTTAACTGTCTGTGCGTCTCCTCTAATAAAGAGGATGAAATGTTCTTCGAAGATTTGCTTGTTCGAGGAGGAGTTCACATTAGGCTCTGTGCTTCCTGGGAGCCCCATGATCCTCACCATGACGAAAGGAGTCTTTAAATCCATGGCAGGCAACGGGGAAGCAGATGACCCTTTTCTCTCGAATGTCGTGCTAACCTTTGCCCAGTAAACGGAATGAGCAGCCACAACGGTCAATGCATATTTCATGGATATGGTCTAAAGCTGAGTACACAAAGCCTTTGCCACATTATGGTTCCCATACTTATCTAATTAGTTCCACACCAGTGCCTGCATTCAGCATGACAGACTTACTGTACACCGCACACGGGCTTCACAAGACAAATTGAGGATGCTTTCCCCAGCCTAAGGGCCAAGTGTCCATTTAGCTGTTGTGTTTGATTAGTAGCCGTGCGCGGTGGTACACTGGGTGCGTTTGAGTCTCCTCATCTTGAGATACACCTTACGTTTTTTATAATTAATGCTGAGGGATTTTCATACATGTTGCTGGGCAGCCCGCAGGATGCAGAGTGGAGAAATGACTTCATGCTAGAGGAAGCAAACATCTGGGTCTGCCAGCATAAATCAGACAACCCGACCTGAATGAACCAAAAGAGTACACTCTTTATAAAACCCAATCTAAGCATTTTTTTATTTATGCAGTCTATCTTTCTATTTATCTCTCTCTCTCTCTCTCTCTCTCTCTCTCTCTATATCTATCTATCTATCTATCTATCTATCTATCTATCTATCTATCTATCTATCTATCTCTCTCTCTATATATATATATCTGTTTGTGTGCCTGCCTGACTGTCTCTCAGTGTTTTTGCCTATGTCTTTTTATCATATTGTGTGTATATACACAGCCATTGGAGAGTACTGGTTTCAAGGGCAAATAGATATTTAAGCCAGTAGGCATGTCTTTTATTTTTGTGTCAAATTATAAGCCTTAAAGTAAAATTCCAACAGCCAGTGGTCACGTTCAGAAGACCAGTTTGCACAGGTCATGCTGGAAGTAAAAGTGAACTTCAGAGGGGTTGCTCTCTGGAAGTGAAGGGTCAGTTTTGAAGTCTGCTCGGTAAACGCTGTTCTGGGCTCTAAACCGTATTCCCTGTCCATGATTTAACCGCAGCCTTGCCTTGGGCAGCCCAGTCCTCTGGGTTCATGAAACATTCAGCCGTGTCCAGCGGGTCCGGAGGCGAGAGCAGTCGTCAACGCTCTTTAGCACAGCCTCGCTCAGAACAGCCAAAAAGCAGCACCTGCCAAAGTATACCACTCCGAGGGAATCCGGTTTAGAGCCGTGGTCGCGGTCCCAGCGCTCTGCCATACGGCTGGAATATTTCCCCCCATTTGCTCCTGATCCAGGCCCGAGATGAAACGCCAGGCGTGGAAGACTGCTCTCGCCTCTGCCCCGCTGCACGTTTTTTTTTTTTTTTTTTCTTTTTATTAAAGCCAGGCCGCATGGATGTGGGCCGCAGAGACCCCGCGTTGGCCTTTCCTGGTTTATTTACATAGATAGAGTGTGGTGGCGGTGTGGGCTTTGAAGTCTCAGGCCATTGACAGTCTGGCGCAGAAAGAGCACATCAGCGTGAAATGAAAGATCCTGACGGTGTCCGACACTTGCTCTCTGGAGAGAGAGAGAGAGAGAGAGAGAGAGACAGACACACAGAGGGAGAGAGAGGGACGTGGGAAGGTGAAATCTCCTGTTCAACAGAGATAGGCCGAAGAGACGTCATACTGCCCGTAACGGATGTTAAGGGAGTCCCCTTGATCAGCAGCGATGCTGCCAAACGGAGCTGAGCCGTCTCTGAATAATGCATGCGGACATCAGTGGAGCCGAATAAGGAAGGGGACACATGGGCCTGGGCGATTGTTATAGCATAGCGCAGCATGTATGATCTTAGTGATGGGATAATGGGAGCATGTCGGGAGACGTGTGGGGATTGTTCCGAGTCCTTCTCTTCTCCTCTCCTCTGGTTTGTGAGATTGCAGATGTTGTTCCAAGAGTTGTTCGGGGGATGAATCACAGCGTGTTCTGTGAAGATTGGTCACTGGGGGGTTGCATCAAAGAAAGCCGTGTAGCTGGATAGATTTACACTGAAATGGTGCTGAGAGGGATTTATGATTGTTAAGGAAACACACAATGATATATTTATCTCTTTCTCTCCCTCTCCCTCTGTTTGTGTGTGTGTGTGTGTGTGTGTGTGTGTGTGTGTGTACTGTATGTGTGTGTGTTTGTGTGTGTGTGTACGTGTGTTCTCTTTCTCAGCTCGCACGTTGGCCCTCTTGAATCAGACGTTTGGACACTCTAACATTACAGGTGAGTAGTAGACAGTGCTGCTCTCCTGTCCTCTGGTGTCATTTTTTCTGTCTGACACTTTTTCACATGATGATTAATTCTGTGTCAAATGGCTGTATAGAATTGTGGCAGAACTTGATATTGCAGTGGCCTTCAGCACACTGCAGTGTGTTTTCTGAAGGTGTGTTTACTGAAAGCCATCTAGAGCACTAATAGACTCCAAAGTAAAAGTGTGTGTTTTTTCCTCAGCTCACACTCTGGCCCTGTTGAATCAGACGCTGACACACACAAACATCACTGGTGAGTTACTGTAGCTGTGTTCCCTCTGATGTCTGTTGTGTCCATCGCTGAGGCTGGACAAGGGCCGATACACGAATGGCTCTGGAGTGACACAAACGTGACCAAATTTGGGCTCGACTGCAGACTTTTGGAATGGAATACAGTGGCAACAATGAAACTGAAGTCATCAAAAAACATTAGTTTAAGCTGTTTAAAATAGATTCCAACAATTTCAAGACACATTTCAATGTTGTCATATTGTATTTTTTAAATGCGTAATCATACAGTGAACAGCCTCATGTTGGCCCCCAGTCTCAAATAGCAAAAGGCCAGTCTGGTCACTGTATGTATCTGCAGTAAAAGGTGACATTAGGAGGTGATTCAGTTTGTAGGACACAAGTGAGTAAGGGTTACAAATCTCCTCGCTGAGAAACGGCTGCCCTCTAAATGTAGGCGTGGGGCGTCGTGAGCTCATTCCGGCTGACCTTTAAACAAGAAGCTACATCACTAAAGATGCCCTGCTGAGCGAATTACTCCCTGCTACTCCACACTCCCAGTGCATGAGCGTCCAATGAGCGTCCACAGGGTACCTGCACATTCACATTATTAAGTTACGCACTGGAGATGTCAGTGAAATGGCACTTGGCAAATGGCTCGCGCTAACAAAGGTGAATTCATGGAAGGGGCAATGGAAACACTACCTCAGGCTGTTAGCGCACACAGAATGTGTCATGACGCTAAGATGGATGCAGGATCAGATCAAAAGGTGGTGAAAAGTGATGTTAGTGACAATGATGTGGGCGGGTGAGCATCCTTTCAGAGGCATATAGGTTAGGGAGCTCGTTCTATTTTTACCACCTTTCCATTGTAGCCGCAAGGTAATGATTTTGTGACATGATGAAAAAGGCTCGCAAACAGAAATTTGAGTTGAAAGGATTACAATGGCCGTGACACATCCTGTGCATCCCTCTGTTATCTGTCTAAGAGTACAGCATAGGTGTGTCACAAGGGTACAAGTGCCAGTAATAGGTCTATTGTGCTTGTCTTTGAAGAATCAATGCACTGATTCAAGAAAAGGGGTCCTGTGTCCCTCCTGGGGCACCGTAGTTGTAATTATTTATTTTATAAACAAGACAACAGCTGCGTTTGACTTAACAAGGTTGTTTTGTTTTGCTGCCAGAGAGCCATTGGAGAGAGGCGAGGGGTCTGTGCCTGTTGTGTGTCTGTGTGAACGTTGCCCAGAGTGGACTGCAGTTCAGTGGGCCTGGATCCGCGCCACAGCCTACTGTACTTGTGCATTTCTGCATCCCTTTTGTTTGTGCCGCACGCGGTTCGCTCTTTCGCTCTCCCTTTTTATGACGCCCAATTTACACATGAAATTGGATGGGAGCCATAAGCGAGCTGTAGCCTACTCTTTGCCTTTGTTTGCACACACACTCTGCTTGTAACACGCCCAGCTCCTATCAGCATTATATGATTTGTTCCCGCATGTTGATGCGCATATCGGGCTCATTCATGCTGTTCGTGGGACAGTTGAGGTTTTGTTATCATGCGCGGTGTCAGATAGCACCGTCAACAAAATCTGCCGAGTGCATCTCCAATCCCAACACGGCCCAGACTCGTTTTCTCACGCTTTCCTGCCCTCCTTCGCTCGCCCGCTCCCTCTCTCTCTCTCTCTTTCTCTCTCCCACCCTTCCTCCCTCCCACTGGCTTTCTCATTCTCTCTCTTTTCCCCTTACCCATCTTCTCTTACTCCCCATCTGTCCATCTAAGCATCTGATTCTTTTCCGTCCCTTGGCTCACATCTCTTCTTGTCTTCCCTCATGCTTACTCCATTTGTTGAACTTTTTTTCCCCGTTCCTGTCCTCTGCCTCATTCTCTTCTTCACTTTTTCCCCATTCGGTACCGTCTTTCTCTCTCTCTCTCTCTCTCTCTCTTTCTCTCTCTCACTCTTTCTCCTTCACTCTCTCTCTCCTTCTCTATCTCTGTCCATGGCTTTTGCATTTCCTCCCTCCGTTTCTCTGTCCCTCCCTCCCTCTCTCCCTGATGGACATGGCCAGCTGTTTCCTGGCTCTTGATCAGCTGTCAGGTTGAGTTAAATGTGCACAGATGCGTGCTCTGTCCGTCTGGGAGCTCTCCTTCCTGCACCTCTCAGATTGACTTCATTTCCGTCAGGGAATTAATGTGTGTGTCTCACTCACTCTTCCTCTCATCAACACAGTGTCATTGCTTCCTGAAATATCTATGTTAGTGTGTGTGTGTGTGTGTGTGTGTGTGTGTGTGTGTGCGCGTGCATACGTGTCAGCACAGTTTGTCTCTCAGTCAGTTTGTGTTTGTGTAGTTCAAGTGGGTGGCTTGCAGGTGTTTACCCTCGATATTAGAAAATGAACGTTGAAATTGTCTAAACCGACACAATCAGGGGAGAAATTGTTTTGTTCTCCTCATGAGAATAGAGGCCAGTTCAGACAAACCTGTGGACAGTTCCGCCTTCCTCCAAATGAACTCATTGAAAAGCTACCGTTGTTTGCCCGTCTTCAATATACGTCGCTATTCTCTACCATGTCTGCTATTCTCTACCTTGTCTGCTATTGAACTTGTGAAAATTGGCTGCACGCATTATGAGTCTGAATGAGCTAGAATAGCCCTCAGTTCAAGGCACTCTTGCTGCCTGCCAAGACTTTAAAGTCTCGCCACTTCCTAAATGCCACTTCACAGCTTAATGAATAATATATTTTAGACTACAGGACATGCAAGCTCACTTAGGTGCAGTACCCCTTGAAAGATCTAATTAATGATGTAAATCACACTTTTTTATTAAACTATGGTGACTAAGAGTGCTTTTCTGCATCTCTGCTTTTCTGTTATATTGGCACACTGTATACGAATGCATTTCATTTGCCTTTTAAAGTAGCACAATGTTGGCTTTCCCCTTCTTGTCAAATTGACAACACAATTACGTCCAGGCCCACCTGAGGATTTTGCAGTGCTGAGTGGTACCCATTGCAAAAAGAAATAAAAAATCAGAACTCTGTTCGCTGTACTGTAAATCAGCACAGCTTACAGATGAATGTGAAGTAATTTTATGATAAAAGAACTGCAATACATGTGAGTCGCTTTGATATGAATATTCTTTTGTGTAAAGTTGGCAATATGCAACAGCACTGCAAGCAGTTGAACAGCAAAGTGATATAAAGCTTTTTAACTCGTGAAAAGAAAAGTTTTGTATGATTTCCTTTCTCCAGGGATGTCTTGGCTAACATTATTCTTTACCTGTGGCATGATGGCTTCTTTCCACACTGCTCAGTATCTGTTCTTTATATAGATGTTTCATCTAGGGTTGGTGTAGCATTTACTGGTTTATTGAGTTATTGTGGGACGTGAGAGGAACAATGTGTCTGCTTTGAATTTGTGTGAGAACATACACACACACACACACACACACACACACACACACACTCACACACATTGTGCACATGCTTCACCTTTACCAAATGGAAAAATCCTGTATTCATCAGCTGTGTGGGATTAGCACATGCACACAAATACACACAAACATGCATGTGCACATGCACACACACACACACACACACACACACACACACACATTGAGACCAGACAGAATATTCCCAATGATCTTTGACCCATGAGATTCCAAGAATAACAACTGAGGCTAAAATTGGACACACTCGCAACCTGCTTTACCATAAACTGTGACATTGTCAGCAAGGACAGACGTGAGCATAAATCCTTTACTACCAGTAGTGTCACACACACACCACACACACACACACACACACACACACACACACACACACACACACACTTAACACCCCAAACTATTCATTCATGCATCTATCCTGCATCTTGAAATATACAGTATAAAAATGTATATTGTTCACGCCATTACTTATAGCTCCCAGTGAGTTTTTATTGTAGCGCAACCTTTCGAGCCACTGCCTCTTCCTCACTGGGGCCTACAGTATATTTGCTGGTGTGCGGACAACCTTTTCTTGATGAACTGCCCTTCTGCGATCCTGCACCCAGTTGACATAGAGGGTGTGTGTGGTTGCACACTTTTTTATTGTTCTCACCGTTTACATTATTTCTTGTACTAGCATTCTGAATAGTTGCATGGGCAAAAGGGGAAGTGTGGGGGGGGGGGCAATATCTCACACATATAGAAAGAAAAAAATGAAAATAAACTAAAAAGTTATACTGTGACACCCCTCGGCACTCAATCTTCCAAAGCTGAAAGTACACAAACACAAACACACTTATGCTCGCGCTCACACACACACACACACACACACACACACACATACAGTACAGTATACCCACACGGCTAAAAATAAAAAGCAATTCTCTGAAATGAAAGTTTCAGACGGAGCAGACAGTCCCTGCCACCTCCGCCCCTCCGTTCAGCTCATCCTGTCACCTCTGTCACAAGCTAATCATCCAAAATCTAGATCCCACACTCCTCCCTCTCCTCCTCCCTCTCCTCCTCCTGTTTCTCCTCCTCCTCCTCCCTCTCCTCCTCCTGTTTCTTCTCCTCCCTCTCCTCCTGCTGTTTCTTCTCCTCCTCTCTCTCCTCCACCTGTTTCTTCTCCTCCTCTCTGCCTCCTTTCTTCTCCTCCCCTCCTTTTTTTCTCCTCCTCTCCGCCTCCTGTTTCTTCTCCTCCTCTCCTCCTCCTTCTTCTCCTCCTCCTCCTCCTGTTTCTTCTCCTCCTCCTCCTGTTTCTTCTCCTCCTCTCCTCCTCTTCGTCATTTTCTCCTCCCCTGCTTCTACTTCTCCTCCTGCTCCTGCTCTTTCTCCTCCTTCTCTGCTTCTCTGGACACTCTCTTTAACACAACTAAACTCTACAGATCTCAGATCAGTCATGATAAAACTATCACTCCTATGGTAACTTTCCCCCTCTACCTGTTTTGTTGTGATCCTCCTTTTTCTTGCTCTCTCCCCATTTCGTTCTACAGTCGGTGCTATAATCTGTCCCTCTTTTCTGGCATCTCCTCTTCCTTTCTTCTCTTTCTTCTCTCTGTCTTCCCGCTCTCATCATTTCACTTCTTTCATTCCTCTCTGCTCTCATGGTCCCTCTCTTCTCATTCTTTCCTTTTTTTCTCCTCACTCTCTTCTTCCCTCTATTCTACTCTGGTACTGTTTGTTCTGGTACTGTATGTTCTGGTACTGGACAGTATGTTCACTATAAGCTGCTATGCAAGTATGCCAAAAACAAACCATATCTCAACTATACATCACCTCTGTCACACAAGTCACAGAACCAGTTTCCTTCACCTGCCTGTCTTCATCTGGATAGGAAAGCAAATGCAAAAAATATTATTTTTATGATCTTTTTTATTAGTATTATAATTTCATTATTATGTGTATTATTTGATAATCATTATTCCATAACCTCCTTAAATGACAGACAGATGAGATGTGTCTGGGCACTGATGGGTATCTGTGGTAACAATAGAGATCTTCTCCAGAGGTGCTGTCCCCTTTAGAGCATTGTTTGCGTCCACTCCATGTCCACTTCAGTCCAGCTAAAGTGTGCCTGTGTCTAGGCTGCACTCTAAAGCCCCTGTTGTGTGCACTGGCCTGCCTCGCTGGAGCTGTCATAATCCCAGGCACTGAGCCGACGCCGTCATAAAAAATTCATCCTCCTCTTCCTCTCTCCTCTGCCTCTCTTCCGGCATCTCGTTTTCGAACCGTCATCCATTACCCCAGGCCTCTTGGGGACGGGGGAGAGTTTGGTTATTTGGGGGAGATGTTTTTTATCCGTATACAAGATTTCACCATCTTGTTTATTTATTCAAAGAGGGAAAAGGGGAAGAGAAAGTGATTGACTACAGCTGCTGGTGCAGGCATTGCAATACATTTGAATATTGCAATGTGATTATGAGCATAAAAATAATTAAAAATATTGTTTCTTGTTTGCAGAGTTTATGTTCAGTTGTAATTAAAATCATGGTTTGGGTTATGTTCATGTTTATGGTGCTGTTTGTGTTGAATGTTGTCATGGTGTTTTTGTTCAGTAACACTGTTGACCGTGTTGACTGTTGTGATGAGCTCAGTCCATTTCCTGTTTCCAAGGACTGGAGTCATCAAGTTGTCCAAGTAATCTACAGTAGGCTTTTCATTTACTGTAGATACTCTTACAGCATGCATGCATAAACACACACACACACACACACAACACACACACACTGAAACACACACTAAAACACACACACACACACACACACACACACACACTATGACACAAAAAAACACACACACACGTAAACAAAATGCAAGTAATGAATCCCAAGTGCTAGTCAGATTACGGACTTGGGAGAGTTTGGCTACGGAAAGTGACTGTCCGTGTTGGAGGCAGGTGATGAGCTGAAGCTGATGGCTGAGTGTAGGATGCACTGGGAGGCTCATGTGCACTGCAGTGCCCTTACCTGGGGCTGCCCTCAAGAAAACAAACAAACAAACAAACAAACAAACAAACAATCAACATGAGGGAACTAGGGTTTCAAGTTACGTAAGCAAGTTCATTACTGGAAATATATTCACCTGCAATCCCCAAGAGGGTTTAACTCCGGTCATGGACGCTCTCGCTCTCTCTCTGCCACAGACAAGCATTGTTTCATGTTTCACTTGCGTCTTTTATTTGGCCTTGTTTTTTTATTTTTTTTTGTTGCATTCAAAAATAGGAAAATGCTTGTTTACACGCAGTCTGTTTCCCCTTGCATTATATTGCACTGCTTTCATTCTCATCTCCAGTTTCCACTTATAGAAACGGATGCCTTTGACTTGAGAAGCTTTTATAAGTTCTAATAATGTAAAAAATGTAATTACAACATACTCTCTCTCTCTCTCTCTCTCTCTCTCTCTCTCTGCCTCTATGTATTTCTCTCAGGTGTGTACTGTGACACTTCTATAGATGGTATTGGTACCTGCTGGCCCCGAAGCAGTGCCGGGGTGGTGGCATTGCCATGTCCCGAGTTCCTCAACGGTGTGCGCTACAACACCTCCAGTGAGTACCCTTTTAGAGCATGTGTATGGGTGTGCGTATCCGTGTGTGTGTGTGTGTGTGTGTGTGTGTGTGAACTTGCATAGCTGGCATAACTTAGGCTTATAAATGGAAACTACTGCAACATAGACATGTTCACCCTCACACCATCTCTTCCTGTCACACACATATGCTCATACACACACACACACACACACACACACACACACACACACACTCAGAGTACACAAGCTGTGTAATCAGGTAAAGGACACAGTGACAGGTCCAGAAGTGGAGCAGCTGGAAACAGTTCAGCGCTGCCTGCCTAAGGCCTAGCATGTCAACCAGTCTAACTAATGAGGCTATATATACCTGAACATCTGTGTGTGTGTGTGTGTGTGTGTGTGTGTGTGTGTGTGTGTGTGTGTGTGTGTGTGTGTGTGTGTGTGTG